>JAIEZT010001368.1:7811513-7910763 GCA_019594935.1 Periophthalmus modestus | reverse complement strand
GGGTTGGCCGTTTTTTATGCAGAAGAAGGACAGGGATGCATTGTTGTTTATGGAAAATTATGTTACTTCAGACACTGCAGCCTTTGCAATTTGCTAATTGCATCCATTCAAATTGGGATTTCCATTGGGCTGTGATTATTACACATTTTTATTTTTAACCCCAAGTTCTTGCAAACAGATTTAGAAGCACATTATACCAAAACTTCACAAACATTGAAATTCTATGAGAAATTAATGGTATATCTACTTTTTAAACTAGCCTTGTATTTACCATCGACACGTGTGCTGCAGTCATTTGGGTTAGCTATACCTTTTTATAGACTCTGGCCCAGTTGGTTTTTGACAGATTGGCAGGAACACACGGGACCATTACAGAGTTCTACATCACGCCTCAATAGTTTACAGCTCCATGTGTGAGGGGTAGCGATCATATGGAGACCAGGTGAAGGATGGGGGAGTGGGAGCGGCTGGGTGGTTCTTAGTGCAGGGCTGGTAGTTAAGGTTCAGCTGCCCGTGGGGTTCCACTGAGGCCCCCCTTAATCCATCAAAAAAAACACAAATGTCCTGCTCTTATGCAAGTATGAAATTTCCCACTACTTTTTCGACAAGTGATTTGCCGCAATGGTTACAAGGCATCTTGGGTAGTAACTGGGCTTGGTAAAAAACTGTCCTGTGCAGTCTAAAATGTTGGATATAATCTAGATTTCTTGCTACAACTTTATAATAACTACACCTTAATTAGTAAAGGCACAGTTTGTTTCTTGACATGCATGATTCCATGGAAATAACGTGTTAAAAAACTATACTCCAGAAATTCTCCATAAAATAGATGAGTTTTATGCAATATTGTGGAAAACTAGAGTCAAAGGAACAACATCTCCGTGGAAGTAAGCTGGAGGAGGCCTGTCTCCACGCCCAATAAGAGTCAGGCTTGTGGAGATGCAAACCCACCCCACTTTACATCAAGGAACCACTCACCCATCACACACACTCACACACAACAGTACTCTTCTTTTTTCTTGCAGTGTTAGCTCGTGTGGGCTTTTCAAATAAACACAGTAACCCCTCATGTCACTAGATATTTGTCATCCAAACAAAGACTGCCCTTTTCAAAAACACACAATTTACAATAAGACACCTCCGAAATGATTCATGGGAGAATTCTGACCACATCACAATAAACTAACTTTTGTGAGAAGAACCAAATCCCAGACTTAAGTTGGTTGCTCTTTTGAAAAATCAAAACCAAATATAATTCACAACTGCACTTTTATGCTAATGTTTAGTTAGTACGTAATGATAGAGTCACACATCAGGTCAATTTGAACTTGTTTCTTTAGGCCAGTGTTATAGTCAATACATCTTTAAAGGCCCTACACTAACATTTACCACATACTGCACTGCCATCAGTTTTACATCTGTGGAAAAATTATTCATATATCCAGTTTTCCATGAGATATTAGAAATGTAAAAGATCCACTTATGAAAAACAGTAAATCGTGAATGGGCAGAGAGTGGGCAGAGAGACTATGTGTGGGATGGCGAGTCTCAAGAAAAAAAATCTGAATCTGAAGAAAAGCAGAAGGATAAGAAAGAGGGGACAGGGAGGGAGAGGGTGAGAGAGAGAGAGAGAAAGGGTGAGAGAAAAGAGAGCAAGGGAGGGTAGAGAGAGAGAACAGGAGAGAGAGTTTGAGAGAGAATGGGTAAGAGAGAAGGAGAGTGAAAAAAGAGGGTAGAGAGAGGAAGGAAGGGTGAGAGAGGATAAGAGAGAAGGAGGGTGGGAGGGGGAGGAGGTAGAGAGGGTGAGAGAGGGGGGGTAAGAGGAAAAAAGTGGGAGGGAGAGAGTGTGAGAGCAAGAGGGAGACAGGGTAGGAGAGAGGGAGGGAGGGTGAGAAGGCGGATAAGAGAGAGGGAGGAAGAAAGGGTGAGACAGAAAGAGACAGAGGGTAAGAGGAAAGAGGGACAGAGGGAGGGTGAGAGAGAGGGTGAGAGAGAGAAATGGGAGGGGCGGAGGGTGAGAGAGAGGGTAAGAGAGAGAGAATGGGAGGGAGAGAGGGTGAGAGAGAGAGAGAGAGAGGGTAAAAAAGAGAGGAAGGGAGGGTAAGTAGGAAAGAGGGAGACAGGGAGGGTGAGAGAGGATAAGAAAGAGTGAGGGGGAGAGGGCAAGAGAGGGAGAGTGAGAGTGGAATGGCAAGAGAAAAAGTCAGTGGGGGAGAGAGAGAGAATGGGTGTGAGGGTGAGAAAGAGGTAATAGGGGGAGGGGAAGGTGAGAGAGGAGAGACGGAAGGGGAGGGAGAAGGGTAAGAGAGAGGGAGGGAGAGAGGGTAAGCAAGAGAGGGGGAGAGAAGGAGGACAAGAGAGGAAAAAAGAGAGAGGGAGGAGGGAGAGGGTGAGAGGAGCTAAGAGAAGAAGAGCGGGAGAGCGAGAGAGAGAGAGAGAAGGGAAGAGAGAGAGAGAGGCTAATAAGAGAGAGAGGGAGGGTGAGAAAAAAAAAGGTGAAGAAAAGCAGAGGAAATTAGAGCAGGGCATGGTGAAATGTGGACTCATTGCAGACCAAAATAAAAAAAAGCAGTAAAGTGGCTGCCATAAAATCCGTGTATGTTTGCTTTACAAAGAGGCGCGTTCCCTGGAGAGCTGTCCACAGTTAGGACTTGACTTGTGCCGGGCTGATGTCGGGTGTAAACTTGCTACGTCTGGTTTCTATACTGTGTCCTGGAGCCTGTGGGCACTGGGCAAACTGCACACTCCAGCACCGGAATATATAACTTACAATTTACAAAAAATATGAGGTTAAACAGTAGAATTGTAAGTTAAAGGGGCACAATGGGACTTTTCTGCTTAAAAGGTCTGCCACCTGCTTGCCTCAATGGAGATGTAAATACTTTGCTGGAATCTTCCATCGTTTGGCATTAAATATATATATCTCCATAGCGACAAGCAAGTGACATCACTATAGGCCAAGTTATGGGTTAGATTTGTGGAGAAGCAAATCCGCTCCTAGTAAAAATGCAAGTTATTCAAGGTATTTTTTCATCATAAAAACAGCTAATTGAATTAAGTGTAATGCCATATTGTGGAATAATCGAGGCAAAGCAATAACTTCTCTATGAGACTGGCGGGAAAAGTTAAATTTCGGATGCGCCACCACAATTTTGGATCACGCAAAATATCTAGATCTGTTTTAAAAAATTATCATCACTGCTATATTTGATTTTTGTGAAAATACAAAAGTCAACATTGCTGTGCCAAAATTGCCAATCCAGTACTGAACCAGGAGTTTGGCCCACAGTCTGCAAATCAAACAGGCCTGATCTATTATATGCACTTTTTATTCACTTTTTACATGATTCTTAAAACTATCTCAATGCAAGTCAAGTCAACAGTCCACTGGTAGTGCTGGCTGCAGTAAGTTCACTTGGTTTCTTGAATTTAGACAAACACATTGCAAAACAAATATTCTATCCTCAAATCACCTTATTCACACTACGTGGAATCATAAATATGTTTTGATTGAGTAAACAACAATGCAGCTCAATACATCCTTAAAAACAAAGCCCATTTACTATGTCAGCAGGTGGGTGGTTTTGTGAAAGATACTAGTATAAAATGACTAAATAAATATGCAATTAACGTGCAAACATAATAGTAAATCAAACTACCCCTGCTTCCCTTTAAACAATTACCCAAACCTCTCATTTACCCCCCTGCTCGTCAGAGGCAGACGACAGGTGCCAGGCCCACCTTGGGGTCTCAGCACCTCGGGGTCCCAGCGCCTCAGGGTCCCTGCCGGGCTCTGGTTAGGCCTGGTGCCACTCAGGCGCCTCCACACACGCGACCCCCACGCTTTGTGTTTCTCTGACAGGCCTTGTCCAATGGTGTCAGGGGGAGAGTGCGGAGGAAGGAGGAGGAGGGATTAGACCTTTAGGATGGTTTTACAGAATCCACCTAGTTGTACCTCACCCATATTTCAAATGATCAGGATATTGACAATTTAAAGGGAGAGGAGGGAACTTTCTGTAATTGGAACATTTGGATTGGTTTTACTGGTAGTTACCAAATGTGTAGCTAAAGGAGACAAAAAAAAAAAAAAATGTGCAGCTTTTCTGGTGGAGAGTCCGCCATGTTCTTATCTGCGTGGCATAGACTGTAAATTTAAATGGACATAGCTAACCCGCTCCAAATAGGAAGTGAGCCTGGGCACACTTCCAGCTGCATCGACTCTGGCTCAGATTTACTTTCTATTGGAAAACTGTTGCCTCTCCCTCTGTAACTGCTGCTGTCAGGCTCATCGCTTTGGTCATAAAATGTTCGTATTTAAATCTGCTCTACACGATCCAGTTATTTTATTTCACGGTTTTGTCTGTAAATCAAGACATGAAAATTAATAACAGTCACGTCACACTCCCTTAGTCCACTTCTTATACAGTCTATACCATCTAGCGGGTTAACTACTGTTTTTGGCAAGAAATATGCGTTTAATTGAAAAAAAAAAAAAAGTCACACAGATATGTTTTATACTGTACTGTGGAAAATTTCAAGGCAAAGCAATTGCATCTCCAGGTGGCAGACCCTCCACCAGATAAGTTACATAATGCGCCTTTATCACAAGCTTTTATATGCAGAATATTTTGGCTTGCAGACTTCCGTGCTCAACTTGCCCATTGCAATTTGATATAATAAGTGCACCCTTTATCCTTGCAGTAATGTTGTATCTGATACAACCTATACTTTGACCTAATAGCAACACATAATTATAGAAAACAATCTGAAGAGACATCTATAGATTGCATCATCAATTCCACACCACCAAGACTTTGATGCACCACCTCCAAAAACTGAAATACACAGCATCCTTTTTCCCCTTCATCTTGTATTTCTTGGCTAATCCCTTAATGTCACAACAAGACACTTAAGAAGCTGTAGCTCCAAGTACACCCATCCATACTCCCCAGTCCACACTCTACTATCTGAACGCCGGCCTTCACCGCTCCTCACCAAAGAAGACACGCGTAAACAGGCTGGCTGCTGAGTGACACACTGGCGACTGGCCCCGGATCCATTTCAACTTCGTCAAACCTAAACATCACAGTGTTTACCTTCATCCTGAGCCCATGGCACGACTCAGGTAAGGATGGAGGCTGCCTGGTTTGGTAGTGAAGTTCAAAGAGTCCATTCAAATGCACTGACATAGATGGGGATCATGGCGATAGTTTCAAAAGTCAAGATTCACATAAGAATATAAACATTTGAAAGAACACTATAATCTATTTGATAAACTACTTGCAGGCTTTCAGATGACATCATAACATGCCATAGTCCAGTAATATTTAATACAGATGGGCGCGGCTAAAATGAATATGGATGAAATGCAGATTTCTGTTTTTTATGTGTTCTCGGGCCCCAGACATTAATCGAAATGATCAGGTTCAACATTTGGGAATTTACTTTTTGCATATTTCATGGGTAAGTACAAAATTACCAATAGGGAAAAGTGGCTCTTGGCCCACGTTTGACAGTAAGACATCATCATATTCTAGATTCTGAAAACCACCCATCCACCCTTCCAGTTTGTAAAACACATGATTAAAAAAAAAAAGGTACTGTTGGATGAGTTTTCTCTAGAGAGTTAGAGCTGTTTTGGTGACTGACAATCACTCGACCACTTGACCACCAGAGCCTCGTTGACATGAGTGGTTTACTGACTTAACGCCTATAATTATGATTTCTTAAATCTAGCATTTTCTGGAGTGTTTATATGACGCCTTTGCCGATACCCAAAGTGCTTTACATTGTATTAAGTTGTGCAGTGAGAGATAATATGTTATTTTTTGGTCACTCCTGACTTGAGGCTGACTGAAACAAACATGGCTGCCAAACTGAGCCATTGGCCTCTCCAAAAACATTCATACAGTAAGGAGGGTGAAATGTCTTGCAAAAGAACAACTTGAGCTAGCAAGGAATGAAACTGCCAACTTTTGTATTATAGAGTCAATATTCCGCCATAGGAAGAACTAGAGTACTTTTTTCCCTAAGGTTAAAACAAATAAGTTATGAAGTTGTAAAGTCCAATTACTTTGAGAAAAATTAAAGATTACATTAATTACAGTTTGGATATTTTCAATTGATGCCATAAATTGTTTTTTTTATATCTATGAGATGCAAAATTACATGCTATCTCATCCAGTGTATGAAGTCTGTGCAATTAGCCCCCATAGCCCAGAGGGTAATAGAACATAGGAAAAGCGGCAGTAGGAAAGCCCCTCCACACCCCCCCCCCCGTATGTGAAAACCTGTGTCAGATTTCTGCGCAGACAAGGTCACCTCTCATGGTCTGGCCTCACTTCCCCGGCTCGGTAACCGGATCTGAGGCGGGTGGCAGCGACAAACCTGTTTTTGTCACTGCGGAGGTGCCCACTTTTACAGCTCCAATGTGTTTACAGCAGGGAGCCTTTCCTTTTGTTTTCTATGCTATTGGTCTCGCCCGTGACCTATGAAGGAAGTGCCAGGGGAGGTCTTAAAATAAACTGAGAAATAAAGATATCAAAACAAAGTCTTTCATAATGGGAATTGATAAGGTTGGAGATTAAGTATTTGGAAGTAATTGTGCACTACATTTGAAGCTTGGGTTTACAACACTAGAAACAATGGTGCTTTTATGGCATTCTTATTGTTCAAGGAATAAATTGAATAAATGCATAAAAAAACATGACTTACAAGGCCTGTACCAGATTTTTTTCCCATATATCTGAGCAAAATGTTTGTATATATTGTATAAGCAGCTCTTGTGAACAAAATATGATAAGTCTGTATCTTAGAAAGCATTTTATTGTCCAATAATCAGGAAGTGTGTGTTAGCTTTACCTGTGAAAGCTGCAACAGGCTTATAAACTCATCGCGGGGAATAATAAGAACACCTGTAATGCATAAGGTAAGTGAGGAATAACTTTGGACCACAGCAAATCATGTTAAATTCAGTTCTATTTTTCACATTTTTAAGCCTGTAGAAATTTGGTGTAGCACATTTAAGCACAACATACAGATTCAAAACTGTGATCATACTGTAACTACAAAAGAACTTATTAATGGCATGGTTTGCATGGTTTTATTTGTAGTTTTTCCTGTAAGCCAAAAGGAGCCTGGTACATTTGCCTCTGAATCCAACAGATATATAGCCACTGATATGCAGTAAAATTATTATGTGGATATTTATCTCTTGGCTAGTTTATTCTATATTCAAACCTGAGGCTATACATGACTTTGTTTTGCTCCAGCATAGAAATATTGTAAAAGCAGCTCTAAGGGTCAAAATGAGACTGCTGTGTGCTGTCTGCATTTAATTGTAAAAGGTTCTGATCATCCATAAACCAGGAAATAATGCAGTGAATAATTAGGATGCAAGGTGACGAATACGTTTGGACCACTGTTAAATTTGAATCAGGTACAGTGCATTGAACATATCTAAAAAAACATATCTCCAATCCAAAGTTGTACTACCCAATATGCAACGCCACTCTACACCACGTCCACTACAGGAACAGCATGCTAACTTGAGCATATATTTGGCCCACTCTATCTTCATATGCTGATTGGTGCTACGCTACAGTCAAGTTAACACATGGTATGTTTGTAATTGTGCCGTGTATGGGAGTCCATGGTAATCCCTTCCAGCTGCCCCCCTCACTCAGACAGCCAGTTACCCCGCTCTTCCTCCTCCTCTTGCCCCCCTCTGGAGTAACTGTAGCCGGAGCTCTCACCATGGCTTCCACGGGCTCTGGACGGATTGCTCCTGTTGACAACGCCGCGCCTTTTATGCATCGAAAACACAAGTATTGGCTTTCAGGTGGGGAGATGACGGAGATGAGAGAAGGGACCCGGGATTTGGGGAGGTGCTGATTGTTTGGGACAGTTGAGGATAATAACTGTAATCCAAACTTTGATATATTTTGCATCTTGGAGCGTATCAAAAATGTCTCTCAACTGCTGTAAAAGAATATGGGATGTTTAACTAGTAACTTACTTTGATTAAATGTGTGCTATGTAACTTTTCTGGTTTCCTGCTTGTTTTCATTGAGATGTTATTGCTTTGCCTGGAATGTCCCGTAGTACGACATCAGCTGCATGGAGACAAGCAGATGACATCCCAAATCAAGTCACAGGTCAGATCTGTGGAGAGCTGACCCCGCTCACAATAAGAACGCATGTTTTTTAAGCCATATAAACACCTGTAATTGAAAAAATGCAAGACAGATACATTTAATGCCAGACTGAGTAACATTCCAGGCAAAGCAAAAACATCTTAGTGGAGAAGAGCAGGTGACAAACCGTAGAAAGTTACATCGTGAAAACAAAAAAACAAAACTTGCTCTTCTAGTTTGTAGTCAGCTAGCAAAGTTACTCTCTGCCAAAACAAGCAAAGCATTATGAAAGAAGCCATCACAAAACACTGTGTTAACTGGTCTATAAAGTGACAAGAAAATAGTTTTTCAAAATCCGCTTTGGTCTTCATCTCTTGACATACAAAAAGTCGAGAGTAGAGTAAGAGACAGACAGTGAGAGAAGGGAGGGGATGAGGGATGAAGAGAAGGCAGAAAAGCAGGAGGGAAGGGAAGAGAAAAAAAAAACAAGAGCTGCACAAAGGAGTGCGTAATTAAGACAGGAAATGGGAGAGAAGAGAGGAGGGCTCTGGGGGCTTTCAGAAAGAGGCTGTGCGGGGTCGCTTTTCCAGAGAGCGGGGGAGTGGGGCCGATACCCGAGCCGCCTGAATGGAAATCAGATAATCTGTTAACACAAGGCATGGCCCAGATCCTGCCTGCACACTGACACGGATAGGCCAGTTCCTGTTCCAATCTGCCGCCGTGGCACAAAGCGTTTCCAGGGCAACCAGCTGTTCCAGCCAAACTTCGCCTCTGCACTC
Source organism: Periophthalmus modestus (assembly GCA_019594935.1). Lineage (NCBI taxonomy): Eukaryota > Metazoa > Chordata > Actinopteri > Gobiiformes > Gobiidae > Periophthalmus > Periophthalmus modestus. The sequence goes on along the minus strand of JAIEZT010001368.1, from coordinate 7,901,849 downwards.
CAAGCCAGTGGTGAAAAAAACGACAGGTGGGGCTGAGAGAGGAGAGAGGAGGAGCAGGAACAAAAGCTGCTTCAGTGTGAGGAGGGCAGGCGCACAGGTGGGAAGTTCTCGCAGCAATGGTGACCAAATGTCTGTAGACCTGGGAGCGACATGTCACTTCTGTGGGCCTACCAGTCAGCAAAAAAAGGCATATAACTGATCAGATACAACTGCTGATTTGAAATTCAGTATACACTAAATTCAAACTTGTTTAAAATACAGTATGTAACGTTCTAGAGGTGGCATGTCACCTTGGTTCTATGAAAATGTAAAGTTAAAACAATACTTACTTAAAACAATACATTTTCCATGAAGATGTGGGAAATTATATTATATAAGGAGCAACTTTTCCATGGAAACAAGCAGGAAGAGGTTGTCTTTCTAAAAGCCTAAAACTAAAGCTTTGTAGAAATGCATAAATTTGTTTTAGTTCAACAAGTCTCTTTTTTAGCTAAAAAGTTATATACTATGGCTTTAAGTTGCAAATAATTAGATGTCCAGAATTGTAGGAGAAAAGGTCAGTTAAGGGAAAGCATGTAGCATACCATATATTATAGCCCCAAAAAACAATAGTATATGTTGACGTTGGAATCCAATGAGGTACACTTTGGTTCATATACAAATGCTCTAGAGCCATTGCTGCCCAAACCATGAATAAGCCATTTGTTTACTTTACAATCACTCTGAGCTCTCAGACTATGTGGCTGCCATAGTAATAATGTGAGTGAGGTACAACATCAGTATGCATTCTCAAATCCAACAGTGTGATCATTTGGCCTACCTCATGCAAACTGTATTGACCATCTTTTGCATAGCCATAAGAGCAAAGAAATTTTATCTAAAATGAATACTCTAAAGGAATTATTTTTTAAACTCATCTAAATGCAAGCAAGCCTTTCTAGCAGCAAAAACATGCCATATGAGTGAATATTTTTTACTGGACAAAATGAACTGTGCCCAATAAAAAGTCCATAATAACTTTTGTAAGACACGTGTGGCCAGTCATTCCTGGTTTAAATTTGAGTGACTGGCACCTAATACATGCCCACATTCACACGTTCTGATGCCAGGGCTGAGGGTGGTCCCTTTAACAGCTATTGAAAACACAAACTGTCGGGCTGCCACTGCTGCCAATTATAACCCTGAGGCCACATCGTCACACCTTCTGTGCCATCAACACCAAGCACCTTCTCCGCTTACACAGCAAAACACCAAAATGCTACATAAGCCAATTACAACAGTTCCTCCCCTTTCACACTTTCAGAAATAGTGCGTTTTACAACTTCATTACGTTTTATGTGCTTTGTCACTGTATCATTTGCTAGGGCACAAAAAGGTCCAAAGAAGTCAGTAATACCACAGAGGTGTTGGGATTAAACTCTCAACTGTACCATAAAACACTGGAGAGAGCCTGAACTAGATTCCACTGAGGTGAACAGCAGGACATGGCTTTAAATCACACAGCCTTTCAAACTAACCAGCTTCATGATCTAAACAGCAGTGCCAGTACTTTGCTAGTATTTCCTAGTCTGGAGTCTGGAGATAAGGAAAATGAGAGTCTGGCTAGCCAGACTAATATTTCCAATCCATATGTACCTGCTGAAAAATATACTTGCAAATTATAAAAATTGTTAGTCTATAAACACACATGATGGCAAAAAAAGCCGTGATTCAACAATGAGGTAAAAGCTTTTCCACTTCAACTTGTCAATCTGTATTTCTCTGCTTTAAATAGCAGCTATCCTCACCAGGGCCCAAGAGTGAAAACACACACCTCGTGCAGGACCTCCACCTCTGCTCCCACTTCAAGAGGCGGGTGGTGCGACATGCGGCGGCGTACCGCAGCTCAAACTTCCCCTTCCTCTGGAGGGGAAGCCATTTTATTGTGTTCCACCAAGATAATTGCCAATCCTTTCAAATGAAAGGCTTTTCTCAGTGCTGGGTAATTACTAGATACGCAGCAAGGGTCTGGTGGTGAAGGAGGGGGGAAGAGGAGAAGCAAACATGACAGGCAGGTATTAAATCCAATGGGTGGGGCAGGAAGGAAGTGGAGAGGGATGTGTTGAAACACACAGAGCTGCAGCCTCTGCTTGGGGTTGACGAGGACTTGTTTATGGTCTGAAGGGTTGGTCCTGGTTTTGATCCGCGAAAAAAGATCTTGCTCCAAGTACCAAAGTCCCATCTGCTGCGGGGCAGTGTGTGTGGTGGTGGGGTGATTTATGTGGTGTTCGCTGACCTCTATTCCTAGATCTTTTTTAGGAACTTCCCAGTCCTTTTTTTCTCAGTGAGCACAGCTGAATAATTCTTTGAGGCAGCACAAATTACATAGTGCGCTTCCTACTCGGTGCACTGAGGAATGCCTCGGTGATGATGGAGAGATTGAAAAGCAAAGCAAACTGCAAAGGCCCTCGCAGCTTGCTCCGAGCGGTGTGCGGATGCGGGCCAACTTTTCCACAGAGCACAGCTGGCTAAATGTACTCAGGTAAACACCGACCGCTACAGGCAATTGTGGGGTGTGACTGAACATCACACATGCATGTACAGTAGTTTGACTAAAGTAATACCGGCCAAACACAATGTATGTGTCTGTGAAACACCCTCAAACATATACATCTTCTTCAAAATTACAATAAACCAGTATAGTAGTGAAATAAAATGATTACCTAGACCAGTTTCTCCAGACACTCAACAACAAAAATATAATTATTAAATATAAAACACTACTCTCTACACTAGACTACATTCATTCATGTGTACCACTTACAAACTCATTGTGACTTTAGAAGCAGTATTTATTCAGTACTTAGCTTTGACAAGTTGGAGGACTGAGTCTGCAGTGGCCTTGGGACAAGCTGACAAGTCTCAAGGAAGCTATACTGTACCTCAACTATAAGAAGACCAATCACAGGCCTTTTCAGTAAAGGGCGTTGCAATTTCTTGCATAAATGCAATGCATTCCAGTTGTGTAACAAATTTGTTTATGACTGGTGTTTGTTAGAATGTACATCTACACTTATATCAACTGAACAGCTTAATAACAATAACAGACTTGCATTAAATAAACAGGTGAATATATACTTCTCAAATCTATCAAATAGTATGCAACAGTCTCCATGTCTACCAGAACTATATCAAGTGTCCCTTAAACATTCCATTAGATATCCTTTACACTCGCCCCCCTCAGGTCCCTGATCTTTACGAATGGTCCGAATGGACACCCATGGGGCCATGGGCTTGTCAATAGACTTCCTCTTTAAGGCTCGTCCTGGTGAAGAAGGTGTGCTCCTTTCTTGTTACATGTCACAGAAGCTAGACAAACTGGGGGGCAGTGAGTGGCGCGCGGGGGGGCACAGTACTCAACACCAGCCCCATCAGCTTAAGTGTGGCTCCCTGCAATTTGAGAATCTGCCCAAACTGTTGTGCCTTCGAGTCGCCATCGCATTCAGAGCGGACTGAGGGGGGTCCGGCCTAATTGATACTTTGAAAGAGGCGTGTAACCCTTCACTGGTGCGTACATACAGTGGCATTCCGGGTCAGACTGGCTGTCTCTATGGCGACGGGCGAGGGAGGAGGGCTATAAGCGCTAAGGGCCCTAGTAGTGTGTGCATTTGCGGATGTTGTAAATGGATATGTAGTGACAGGTCAGCGCCAGGAGCAATGTAACGGGCTATAGTCGCCAAGGTCAAAACCAAGGCGAAAAAATTGATAGGGGTTTTATCCAAAGGGTGCCGGACTCAAGGAGAAATGACAGAAGAGGATCCAGTTTATATACAAAAACATACAGGGAAATCACTTCTTTTAGCTGCCACTGAAGACACAGATTTATACAAAAGCTACAAAGACTCAATCTATCAGTTGGAAACCCTAAGAAAACGGATTAAATCACAGTGGCTGTTTCCAGCAAAAATGTAGAGTTGACAAGTATAATGTGTGAAATAATAGTGTTTTGTACAGTTAGGGTCTAAGTGTTTTTGAGAAGTTTTAACCATAATGCAGGAGAATTCTAAACCCATACTACACTATTGTCTGATCTATGTGTTATAATGTTGTTTCCTGACCAAAAACTGACCCAGCGTTGTGTTTTTTTTTTCATTCACACATGTTTAACACACACATCTTGAATATTTAGGCCACTCTGTTCCACACTGATGTCATAAAGTGCTCCACCTTCATTAGAATAATTTGGATAATTTCACCCCTGGAATTGCCGAACTCTACTGAACTAAAGGTAAAAGGTAGCTGTTGTCTTGAAAACTACAGCTTCAAGACAACACAAGGTGGAACAGAGCATTTTGAGCTTTGGAGATATACACAGACATAATGATAAAGGATTACTCAAACATGCATGAATGAAACAAAAAAACAACTCCAGGTGTTTTTGATGAGGTAATGTTATAACATGGCTCAAAGCTCACAAGAGTCAATTTAGCATAATGTAGGACTTTTAAATGATACCAAACTCTTGTGAGGCATCAAAATGACAGTCTGGTTTGTTTGCTTTTTAGAGGTGTTCAATTACAATTCCTGCAATGTTTAGAGATCTCAAAAAACATGTTAAAATCTGCTAGTATATAGTTACATAACTTCATTTGCATGTATTAAACACATGTACTTACTTGTACATAATTATAGTATACGGAACCTAATACAATAGGACAAGAGATCACAAGTTTTATGTGTACATTTGTTTTGTATAACCACTTAACCGGGAACACACTCAGGTATTGTAACTGTCCTTCAGATGGAGGGTGGGGTTAATACAAATCAATCACGGCGATATGACCCGTCCGCGTTTATGGATTGGAGTCTTAGAACAGTGTTATCCTCAGTCCTATCTTTTCAGCCAAGTCAGCAACGCCCTGTTTGCAGAGACATATCCTTCCTTTTACATGGGGGATTATTTTACAGTCTTGTGACCTTGGGTAGGCTGAGTGTAACACTAGCCGGCCCCAGCACTAAGACAAATACGGTCTATTTCTGTATTTGTCTTACAGTAAGCCGGTCGTAATTGAATCATGCTCCGCAGACATGAATGGAAGCTGGATGTAGTCTTAGTCACAGCGGTTAGCAGCGAGACATAATCTTGTGGCTGCCCTGTTTAGCTCGTGTGACTCCAATTATATGTGCTTTTCCTACACTTTGTTTTTATTACATGAACGACAGGGCTTTACATAGCGAGGTACATTTCTGAAAAGTGTATTTTTATCATATTTGCGCTGTTGCTTTTATAGTGGGATGTAGTCATTTGACCATAACTTCCAGATTAGTGTGTTGTAATTTGGAAGAGACTCTACGGGGGTGGCGAAACTGTGGCCCCGGAGCTAAATGTGTCCCTCAGACTAATTTTTATTGGCCCTTGTGCTTCCTGGTGAACTGGCCCAAATGACCAAAAGACCAAAAATATCCTCTACCTTCGTAACCTAAATAATATTTTTAGTCTGAATGAATAACCATAATGTAATCAAATTAGGTACTGACATTGTCAAAATGTCATTATGGAATGAATCGGGCCAACTTGCAGCAACATACTTAAAGTGGATATTGCAGGTTTTCGAGTATTACTTGTTTTGGTGGGAAAGGATCTGTGATAAATATTTATCACTGTTTTACATCAGCTGAGTCGCGGCTTGTGGAAATAAAGTTGAGAAGAAATTTACAAACATACAGGAAGTAGCAATGAGTTCTAAAATGGAATACTGCAACATATGTCATCCACACCAAAAACTCCATCCAAAATGCAGGAACTATTTATTACCAAGGAAGGCATTTTTCCATTTAAACTCTTATTTAACAATGTGGTCATTTATCAGTGTAATCATAACTATTCTGTAATTTAGACTTGCACTAGATTTGGCCTTTGTTAACATTATGGCTGCTATAATTATGGTAAATGGTCACACTTTTATTTTTCCACCTTTAAGGCACTCAAAGTAATTTACATCAAGACACCACCCATTCACACACACTGATACACCAGTGTGCACAGACTCTGGGGGTGGGGTGGGTTAAGTGTCTTGCTCAAGGACACAACAACAGCATTAATTTGTGGGAGCTGGAATAGCAATAGCAATGATGTTTATGTCAGTGGAAGAACGCTGTACTAGCTGAGCTACTGTCGCCCCAATTACAGAATTACCACTATGTTTTTGTGAAATGAGTATTCTAACCATATGAACTTTAACGAAGGCCTATTGTGCTTGTGTCAGCTATATGGCTTCAATCAATGATACTCGTGGATCATTATGTTATAACTTGCACATTTAAAATCGCAATACTCATCTAAAACAACTTAACAAAACAATTTCACAGACTCCCGTGTTAGAAAACTGCAATGCCCGATGGGAGCTACATCAGCGTAAATGCGTAATAACAAAGGGTCACCACCTCCGATGGATAGGTGCAGATCATACTAGCGAGCAGCAGATTTTTTTTATCATTTGTACTAAAATTACTCCGCAATACTGCAGAATCCTGTGGACAAAGTAAATAGTGTGAAAACGGGGAATGATCGGTAATATGTTGTCTCAAAAATAAGCGATTAAAGATTACTCAAACATACACGAATCACTGGTGAGGGGAAACAACTATAACATTTTATGGTTAGATTTTGATGATAGGTCTGCTTTAATAGGTAATAGTTACAATAATTAAAAAAAATGTAAACAAATCAACTATTGGTGTCATTATCTGAATACTTTTGTACCATTACAGAAGATTTTATCCTAAATCTGTGCCTGTTTCACCATTTATGATCAGTTACAGGCTTTTCTCAATGGTGCTATTAAAATGTGGTTTTCTCAATTACATGCTAATTACGGACTTTTACTTGTTAATACAATAAATACCAATGTAATCACAACAATGGCAGCCTATAAACTAATCACTAATGCATCCAAACTGACCACATGAGTCTACCCTTGTATGAGCACGTGTCTGAAAGGCCTACAGTGACGCAAAACACAGACACTCAGAATGGATGTTGTGTTCGAGTTGTTTATGCAGTGTGCAAATCTGGTTGGAACTGGCCAACAAAGAAAAGTGTGCCAGCTTGTACTTATGTCATGACTCTACTCGAAGAAATTCAAACTAACCGCACCTGCGATTGTGTAACCGGTCCGGATCTAGGAGATTCCCCTTGGCAAGGCAACGACAACACGCTGCAGCTAAAGATAGATGGAACAGGCCTATTCGCATGCTGTCGACAGTCTAATCTCTAAAAACTAACATACCTCAAACTGAAAGTCGACACTCTTCCATCTCATAGCAGATATTTGAATTATTAGCGAGGCTGGATGGAGAGTGGTGGTTATTGTCTTTGTTGAGTTTGGCAGTACTTTTCATCTCATAATAAACGGTAGTCGAGCCGTCCAAAAAGGAACTAAGGGCTCAATACAACATCCTGTGGTCAGGTTTGCGATGGCCAAGGCATGCACCAAATTAAATCGACAGGAAAGTTCGAGTTACATGTTTGCGTTCGGGAGATGAAAAGTGTCCAGTCACCACCATTTCGGGAATCTGGAAGGAGAATAACATGGCTTGACTTGATAACACTTGGAATGGTATGTGTAACTAAAGATCTAGATTTCTTCTGACAACGGTGAAAGCCTCTTGTACAGTAAAGTGCAGACTTGTATAATGGTTAAACACACAGCGATATGTGCGTGCTGATGGTGTAGTGGTTTAAAGTGTAGCACATAGTGGTTGTTACCATGCTGCTGTGGTGTGTTCGACTCCAGGCCACAGCCGTTTGCCGAATGTCTCTGCCTTCTCCCTCCCCATATCTCGCTACATCTGTCCTGTCCAATAAAGTCTTTGGGAGAGAAAAAAAAAGTTTCAAAACATACAACCACATTCCTGCAACAACTTATAACATGCTAAATAGGCAAATCCTAATCAAGATCCTCTCACTGCAATGTAAAAGTAGGGATCTTTATTTGCCATTATACAAGTTGCAGCTCTGTGTTTCTGCCATTAGCACTGTCCCGTCTAGGAATCCAATCCAGGACCTTCTTGCTGTGAGTAAACAGACTTGACAACTGCACCACACCCTTGTCACCTGTGTTGCTAAGGACATTGAAGGTTTCCAATCAATCATTTGTCAATGGCTGTAATGTTGGAGAGTAACCATGAATGCCAGGTTGATAAGGGAACATTATAACATTGTTCCTGCAAGAGCAATAAGGTGTGTTTCTGTACATTTGTAAACAATGGAAATCTTTTGAGAACCCAACTGCCCAGGGTACATTATAATGAACTTGCATGCACTCTACTCCTAATGAAAAACATCTTGCTGAAGTATTGAGAAACTATAGGGGCTCAATAGTGGTAAGCCAGTCTACCAATCGCAAACAAGCAACACATATTTGTTTGCAGGCTGGCATGTGGTTGCAATTTTGTGTACAATCCGCTCTTAGTGAAAAGGTCCTGCGAGATAAGGATCATTTGGGCAAAAGTTTCGCAGATGGGGTCTAATTTGTGGTTATTATCTATACTTACATCCCCTGCGGTACCAGTTAAGCAGCTTCAGAAAACTGATCATAGCAATTAGAGTAATGCACGAAGTTTGCAGTTGACCTCACTCGGGGGGGCCTATAGAGATTGAATTGAGAAGAATGAAAAACTGCTGGTATCACAAAAGCCGTTGAGAGTTCAGGTTGAGCAGGCAGTTGCGGTCCTGCTCGTGATCGGGGTTGTTGATAAGGCATTGTAGATGGGCTGTGCGAAAAAAGGAGCTGTTTATCGCTGGTGCATCAAAGCGTGCATAAAAGCCGTGTACCGGGGCTGGATAAATATGAGACACACATCCTCCGAAATGTGGGCTGCAAGCACCTTTCCTCGAGATTATCTCTGTGGAAGAATGGAAGGATCTGCAGGCTTAGTTCCCCCTCCTGGATTGTCTTCGTCAGCACTCTAAAAATATAATAACATTCAAGGAACTGCAACTAAAAAGTAAAGTTAAAGTTAAAGATGTGGTTTGAATGGAATGCTGCTATCCAAATCGGATGGAGCTATCGTTGCTATAACTTCATGCTACAATAGTTATCATTTTATTGGTCAAACATCAGAAATTTCAGCTGTAAAAACAAAGCAGATATTGCAGAGTGTGAAACCTTACAGGGCCTGTACCTTTACTTTTGCCATGTTGTCTTGCTCCAGTACAGTCCAGTTATATTGTATAAGCAGCACTTGAGGTCAAAATATAGAGTGTTTTATTGCTCGGTAATCAGAAGTTGCACATTAGCATGCTAGTTGTTGCTAGTAAAATTGCTGCATAGTTTATAATTAAACCACCTGATCAGCGAAAAACTTGGGTCTTTTAATTGAGAGGTCTACAGCCAATTCTCTGACAGCATGTGGTTTGGAGCAGATAATAGACTAGAAAACAGCATTTTCTATGTTAAATGCAAATTATTTTAAGAAATTAATGAATATTGAAAAACATTTATATCAATTTTAATAAGATAAAATAAAAAATAAAAAAATCTATTCAAGGAGGAATGTTTATAATGTTTTTCTCATTTTGCACAGCCCTACTTTGACATTTATTTACGATTGCCACTTGACTGTATCCCACTGTAAATAATTCATACATTGTTTCTTTTATTTTTGTTTTACAGTGCAGTCCTGCTCCCTATCTGTTCCCACCTTCCTGTGTGTGTGTCTCTCTCCATGGCTGAGTGCAAGGTGAGACGCACAAAAGGAACACCTGGCAAACACCCATCCGCTCCTTCCTTGTCTTTTTGTCACCACCATCTCCCTCCTCCCTCCCTGCTCCTCCTCCTCCCTCTCCCTCCACTGACTCCCCTTTCACAGGCTGCTCGCAAGAATGGCAAACAAGAGTCTTTGAGAGGGCCCAGGAAGGAGGAAGAGAGAAGGAGGAGGCTTGTCTTTCACACGCCAGGAAGTGCTATTGAGACCAGGAGCTGCATGTACATGTCCCTGTGCATCGGCGCTCCACTGCTCCCTGACTCAAAGAACGCAGCAAGGGCATGCTAAGAAACAGGGTTGAGGATCACAGGGCTCACTATTTAATAATGTGGATCACGGTTGGTATAATATTATTTTAGAAGCCATAGTACACATGATAGTTCACTATGCATCACTTAAAAACATACCCTTTAAGAAGGGCTTTGGCAAATTACAACAATGACAAATATTATGCAGGTTATTCGAGTAAGAGAGAGTGAATACATCCACTATTATATGCTACCAACAGTTTGCTCTGAGAAATTAAAAAAAAATGTTCATATGAAGGATTTCTGCTATCCAAGACATCCATAATGTATTGCTAAATAAAGTATGACAATAGGCCGTAAAAAAATAACATTTTGTCCAAGTGGAAACACTAATGTCAAATCTGTATTGAAGGAATGTGACAGATGTAGGTATTTGATTTAAAGAAGACCTATTGTGCTTGTGTCTGCTATATAGCTATAATCTATGATACCTGTGGATCATTATGTTATAATTTGCACATTTTAAATAGCAATATTCATCTAAATGACTTGATAAAAGAAAGAGTCTGATGGATAGTTGCAAATCACACTAGCGAGCAGTGTTTTTTTTTTCATTTGTACCAAAATGACTACGCAGTTCTGCCAAATCATATGCGTATCACTGTTTAAGAAAATAAAACTGGAGAACATAGTAAGTACAAAGCAGTGGTGGTGAAAACGGGGATTGATTGGCAATAAGCGATTGAAGATTTTGCATAATAGGTCTGCTTTAATCAAGCCAAACCAATTGTTGAAGTGACAACATCAAGTCTAATATATTAAGGAACAATATACAGTCAAATGAATCTCAGTATATAAGACCCAAAGTTAGATTTAATCTGATAACCATTTTCCAAAACACATTGTAAATGAAGCTTGTGTGGCTCTTAAAATAACCATTTATGTCAACAATGATTTCCATAGCAGTTACAAGGACTAAAATTATACGTAGATAATCCATTATATTTTTCTCAGACTTGGGATCAGGTACCAGTATGTCATTGTCCTATCAGAACTGGGGATCAGCAGCAAACAATGTGCGTGCTGGTGTCAGTGGTGTATGCAGGTTCACTGTGAGAGGCAAGGCTCTGAAAACAGGTGGGTGAAGATGTAAGTTGAATATTGTATGCCAACATTTAACTCATATTTGATGGAGATCTGGCAGAGATCAGATTATCGCAAACTAAAAATATGTCTGGATATGCAGTTTTAATTGTTTTTTGTTTTTTTTATTGTTCAGTATGACCCTATGCTATTGCTAACCAACTTATAGTACAATTAACAGTTTGGGCCTTGAGTTTGAGCTGGACAGGGTAATGGGTCTTTTTTTGTGCAGGGTCTACAGCATGTTGTCTGCACCTTGGCAACCACTCAAAAAACAAGTTTCTTACCTAACTCACCTCGGTCAGTTGTTAAAAGTTTACACTTCCACATACCTAAAATGACTCAATTAACATTTGGACACTTTCAAACGCTAATATACGACTCCCAATAAGCACTCGTTGCATGACAGTGTCCTGCCATAAATCAAACTTCACCCTGAGCCAATAACAGGCTGACATTCTGCTTCCTGTTTACAAAAGCCAGCAGTCAGAAATAGGTGAGTGGGCGGGGACGTAACATTTGCGGAGGCCGGGCCCCAGGGCAGCTCTATGTGTTTTCATGTGCTTGCTTCAGGAAGACTCTGACACTTTTACTACGCTGTCAAGTATTTATAACCTACAACCTTTATAGAGCCCCCTAACTTGGTCCCAGCCCACTTCGCACTGCTTGGCCCCCTTGGTACTGTACACTCCAGGCCTATAAATCTCACCATGAACTCAGGCCTATGACAACACGAGAGCCATCGCGAGCTAAGGAGCGTCTATTTGCCTGTCAGACTTAATCTGGGCTCGCGGTCGGGGCTAGAGGTGGCGTTTACTGTCAGTCAGGGATGTGGAAAAAGGCGGAATGTGCCGGATGTGTCAGGGGCGGAGAGCGGTGCATACCATAAATAGCTTGACTTTCACAGAGGAATCCCAATTTCAGTGGGTGGAATGTGTTTTCCACTTTTTTTCCTGGGTCTGGACGGAAATGACTGTTTATTTGGCAAACACTCTGACATGTAATTTAGCTTGTTTCAGACCAGTGTTCTTAGAGTTTGGGTAATATATGGGAGGAGTGTTATAGTAAATATTTTATTGCATTATCTGAACTCCCCAATCTCTGCAAGTATGGCAATAAAAGCAAATGAGAAATGGTATAATGGAACAAAAACTTTAAAAAACTGACACATTAAGAGGTAGAACAGCAGTTGTGACCCCAGAATTGTAAATGTAATAGTTCCATCATGATAAAAAAAAAAATTTACAGAAATTTAGATTATTTGACAGAAAACTTTATGTCCAAACAAACTATTTAGACTAGAAGTTTGTTCAAAACTGTCATAGATATGGGCATCTATTGTACAGATAGAAACTGTAGTATATCAGAAATTTAAAAAGGGATTAGATGCTCCTGCTACAACTACAACTACTACTACAACTATACCTACTACTACGCCTACTGCACCTACTACTACTACTACTACTACTGCTACTAAGTGTATTTTAATCTGATAAAAGGGCTACAACATGGAGCCCTGTGATTTAATGTTAAGTTCTCCAGTAAATACATGTGTTTAAGTGTTTTATGTGTTACACGACTTTCTACAAAGCTGATAGTTAGATGTACTTTCAGTGCTTAATCTTTTCTACATTTGTGACCTGGATTATTTAACTACAACTACAACAACAACTAGAACTACAACTTTCTTAAATATGTAAGCATTTAAGCTGCTTTTCCATGGTTTGATTTAAAGACAAATTAGCCACCATGCAACTATACAAAGCATACAATAAGTTAAAAATTGCATTCATGTTTTTGCAATCTCTTTGTGGATCTCTGTACCAGATACCACACTGACGTCTCCCCCCTTTGCACAGACCCGTGTCCCGGAGCGAAATAACTTATAACCCTGCAGCCTGACGTCCCGACTCAAAGGTGTGGAGCATGTTAAGAGGAGCAAACTGCTTTTCCAGCTCTGCTCTGCATCCTTTTGGTTCTCCGAGGGACCGCTCACTGTAACTCATCTACACTGACAGCCAGATGGAATACTGCTCACACTGCGCAGCCACCAAGTCAAGGAAATGGAGAAGGGGGGAAGAAAAAAAAATCATATATCCTGACTGGGCCTCCTTCCTGCTATCTCAATAAGAATTTCAACCTTTCAGACATTTTGGCAGCAGTGTGTATTAATATTAGCCTATCCTGAGTGCATAAGTGGTCGCTGCATGGAGAATTTGAGTCCACATGTATAATTTGTGCATATCAGATAACGTTTGTTTATCTAACTATTGGGTTCCACTGTCCTCGTAATTGTGCATTGACAGCAGAGGTGGAATGCAAAGTACATGTTTGCAGGGTGAAACTGCAGTAATATGGCTAGGGGTCAGCTCAGTCAATCTAATTACCAAAAGGAAAGGAGGGCTCTGGTCTAATCTAATTTATTGTGGATGGAATGTGGTCTCATGGTCAGATGGAGTTGGGCTGATAAATGACATATAGGAAAGAATGTTGTGTACAAAGCTATTCATCGATGACCGAACCAAAGCAAAACTGTGTAATAACCTGGAAAATTTGAATTTAAAGTTTACGTAGCATTGCAAGGTAGAAGATTCCCAAGCAAAAAGGTACAAATAAAATAATAACTTTGTGTTTAGTTAATTTATGATTTAGTTTACCATTAATTTGGGTTTTTTGTTATATTTTTAGCATTGCGAAAACAAAGAAAACTGATTTGGAGATTATAGGTACTTTGCACGACTTTTAGAGGCCAGAGTGAGATTTTGCTGTCACAACAATACTAATAACAACTAGCATGTTAACAGCACATCAACCTTATACTTTGGTGACACGACCGCAAATTAATAATCTGGTAACAAACTTTTATGCACACACATGCACCTGTTTTTAATGTTCTATATGAACTTGTATATGTTTACTTTGTTTGCTTGTATTGTATTTTAAGCAGGGTGCCTATGAAAAAGACAGCCCGAGTGGAGTTCCTCTTTATAATTTACTTTAATGCGTGAAAAATCAGGTACTGCCTCTTTAAGGTTTGGACATAGTGCGTTTCTGATGGGTTTCATGCATTAATTGTGTATTAAATATAAGAACAGTAGAGAGATTGCTTCATGCTGTTGTGTTTTCATTGGTTGGCACTCTTGCCACACAGCTGACACTAAAATAAAAATATGCGCATTACAGTGAATCCTTTAGCTAGTTAGTTCTGAAGCTCTGGAGAAGCGCTGTCATTATTTGTACGTTTACAACCAAATATACCTTGACGTAACTTTTAACCAAGCACTTCACCTCTCTGGCCTATATGAATGAATTGGTAGAAGAGAAAATATACTGTCGGCCCAAAATGGCAACACAACTTTTAACCTACCCAGAAAATGAAGAATGATACAACTAATTCAGTGTTTTCGGTGAGAAAAATGACTAAAAATCAAAAACAAAATAACAAACAATGCAAAACTGTAAGCACCCAGTCCTAATTGGAGCCCCCTGCCTCGGCACCGAAACTCCCCCCTGCCCGCATCTACCAGCCCCCCAGAACCCCACCTCCTGTTCCCCATCATCTCCATGGTGTTTATCCACTAATTGGGCCACTTCCTGAGACAGAGGCCAAACAGAAAGGGGAGGAATGCATGGCAAAAGGCCACTCAGACAAGCTAGCGTCAGGTCTTGGGGGGTGGGGGGCGTGATGGGAAAGAGGCGGGAAGATAAAGGCATAGAGAATACAGCAACTGAATGTTTTCCTGTTTGCGATCTTTTGTGCTTAATGTAACAGTCTATATACTGCCTATAATACGTGCAGGCTGCCTTTCATGAAAGCTTGGGTTTGTCCATCCTCCCTCGAAAAAAACATTGGGTCAAATGGGAGAGAATGTACATAAGTCATGGGGCTGACAAATGTGGGGGTTCATGCTCATTTTCATCCCAGCTGACCATCTTGCACTAGTTTGGTTTGAAGATCTGCCTCTTTGAAGTCGGCATACCAGGTCTATTGGCGATTTTCTGAAGTTAGGAGATGAGCCCCCTCACAACCACCCAAAAAGTGTTCAGGGGGATTTGAAATGGTTAAGGGATGTCATATGAGAATCCTTTACAATGAAAGTGAGTTACAGTTAGCCATCAAGACGATGTATGTTAGTAGATGTTGTAAACAATGTCCACTGGTGCTAAACAGGCCAGGATATAGAAAACCTTTTTTTTTTTTTTTTTTTTTTTTTTTTTTTGCAGTGTGTCAATATCATTATTCGTATCTATCTCTATGGAAACCGAGGCTAGTGGTGCTCAATTGAAGCAGTTTTTGTAATTTTAATCATAGCCTACTGTTAAAACAATTTATGATATGATAAATAATGAGCCTGTCTTGAAATTCATGTATCCTTTATGGGAATGTCAATATTTTACACAAGATTTTGGACTGGCTGTACAAAAGGAAATAAAACACTATAATGATGGATTGTAAAACTCAGATAAACAAAAAATACAATTCACTTATCATTAAGCATAAAAATTCAGCCATTTGGACAAGGGAAGACTTCAAATACAGCTGGACTGCTGAGAATGACTCTGAATAAACAAAGCGGGCCAATCAAGGAAGCAGGAGGGGGGCAGAGACAGACACTAACCTCTTCCTGTCGTCCTAAATAGCCTGGACCAAGTGAGCCCTATCTCCAGCGGACTTCCTGCCCTATCAGCTCCAGGGAACGGCAGGGACAGTCTGGCCCAGTCAGAAGGCCAACACTGTGTCATGGCTCTGAACACTTGAGATACAAAAGGGGAGTTTGGATTGTGTGTCCGGAAAATGATGGATTTGATAGGAAACATTCAAGGTTCAGGCAAATCAATAGACAATTTGTGTTCAGGGCAGTTTGTGTAGAAAATGACTGAAGCTAAAATGAAGCAAAACAATGATTTTTAAAGCACAAAAAGTCACTATGTCGATACTAACCCTAACATATGCTTGTTTAGAATGCAAAACCTGTGGCGACTAAGTCATTATTAGATATGATTGAGTGTACTTTGATAATGTAGCTGATGAATGATTAACTCACATTATATCAGATAAAAAAAGGACTCCGTATCAGCATCTTTAGAAGTCACCTGTTTTAGAACCACTGAGAGAAAATCTGTCTCCATGTCTCACTGATAGCTTCTTGGAGTGTTCCACTAGCAATGCTTTCTATGTACCACTGAGTAATAAGACTATATTAAGACCTTATTTTATAATAGATGATTCCATTCTTAACCTCTCTGTCATGGTACTGGTCTGGAAAATCTCTGGCCTACCCAAAAATGAGAAAATGTTCTACCCTGGTATAGCGGAAACAATCCAGTGAGTGGTCGTGAGGATGTGTGTACGCTATGTGACATTGAGATGCTCTTTCCCAATGACAGATGTGCTCCAACGCTCTTGCAGATGGTGCGCTCCGGCCCTGATCGCGGCCAATAGTGCTCCATAACAGGATGTCTGCAACTCCCCAGGCCTGGGACTTCCTCTCCCGGAGCACCGCGGTCCAGAGTTCAGCCAGCTCTCAGCCCCGAGGAACGCATTATAGATCTGGCACGTGAACCAGTCTGAACCGCTCGCAACACAACACCACCGCTCACTCCCTCCTCTTTCCTCTGGCTTGTTCTCCTCTTTAACAATTTTCAACTACAGAAATAGCCCCCCTGGTGATTTTAGAGAGGAAAGGGGTCTCTTTTGACTGGCTCGGTTGTGCGTCAGAGAGGGCATTCAAAGTGCACCCTCCGCGCTGCTAATGAAACCGTGCTGCCATGCAGTGCCGACGTGCCAAAAGCAACCTGGAGCGGCATTTTCCGAGATCTAGCCTTGACCGGAGCTGCAAACGGTGGTGCGCTTGGAGGATATTTTATGGCAAAGCTACACAGCCAAACATCCCATGGACATTGCTCAGTTCTCGGAAGCGTAGGAAGAGACTAAGAGCCTTTACATGGGGAGTTACTTTGAGGTACAGTTATAGCTCACCTAGGCTATGTAACTGGGCTACTCACTCACACACAACACAGGAGTGAAAACATTGTGTGGTTGTGGTAAATCCAAACAAATGACTATACTAACAGCTAAGGCTGAGTGATACGGGAAAAAAAGGATTATCTGATTTTTTACCCCCATATTGATTGATCTTGACTTTCAATTTGATCTTCTCCCACTTTCCAACATGGACAGGTGGACTTCAGGCATGAAGAGCAGGGTGGTGGGATCACTACAGTTTTTATTTTGTGTTAAAAGGACCAATAATTCCGGAGAAATCCACATTTAAAGCTTGGAATGCTTTGTACAATATATTAATAAAAATACATATCACATTTGGCACATATTTATGCCCTAATGCACAGCTGCATTTAGGCATAAATATGTGCCAAATGTGGTCATGCACGCATGTGTAAAATGACTGCTATCGGGAGAAGCGCACCATGTCCATGTGCTGGTCAGGTTCACTCATAAATTGTGAGAAAATTGTTGTTTACTTTCTGCAACTTGGATTATAATGATAAGAAGCACAAGAGAAGAGAATGAGAGGAGAAAAGGTGAGGAACTGCCCCCAGATCAAAAAGAGGGAGAGGGAGCAGGGGCAGATGGCAAAGCACACACAGAGGCAAAGGGAAGGAGACACTGGACTTTTAGTCAAACAGTGCAAATTAAAATCAAAACGTGAAGAGACGTAAAGAGACGGTTCAATGCTAAGCCAAGGTTGTTTAACTTAAAATCAAGAGCGTTCAAGGCCATTCATACAATGTTGACAAACTTGATATGAACAGGATGGGTTCGCCACCTCCTTGTCTCTATGGAAAGGTTACTGATTTGCCTGGAATGTCCCACAGTACGGCACTAAACTTATGTCCATAGAACAAGCAGCTAAGGCATTCTTACTGCTCACAATAACAATGGATGATTTTCAAGGCATCATTTTGGTAATACAAACTGCAGTAATTATATAGATGCAAGATACATTAATATTTAACATATATATATATATATATACATAAAACCTTTAGACACGTTTAGAAGATAACAGTCAAATTTGACATGCATGCATAGTGTCAAGGATCAAAAGAATTAAAGAACTATATAAGACTATAAAAATAGCACAATAGTTTCAGCCAGAACCTAATCATATTTTAAGTGGTGAAAATAGTGTCTGGAATCCAACTCATTCTGGTTAACTTCCAAAAATCATTAGACCAACCACAATCGTTTACCTAAAATGGGATCAACCTTACACTATGTTTTGTTTCAAGGAAGAAATGTTGGACAGGCTTTATAACTGCAAAAAATATTTTTCAGTATCCAAATTTCTTCAGTTGGCCTAAGATGCTTGGGTTATTCAAGTTAAGGCAGGCCTAGAGGCAAAACATTTGTTTTTGTCAGTTTGCTCTCTGCATATATAAGCATATGGAAACAACATTGTCCAGTCTGTCCTATCTACATCAAACTTTCCAGTCTTTTAATGGATTGTACAGAAGGATTTGTCGACATCTAATTTTAAGTCTGATTTATGAAAGTTTTAACTCCTAACAATGAGGCAAAAAATTGCATTTTTATTCCATTTTTCAGTAAGATGTAGTTTATTCAAATAGTAAATAAGACATCACAAAGTGCAATTTTCTGATTTCTGACTCTTTTTTTTTAACATTTATGCAAGTAATCTACTGAAGAAGTTTCAAATTGATACATCTAAATTTAAGATGTTTTCCAATTCACCTGCAATGTTTAATACCTCACGCCATCTTTCCCCTTTAATCAACGGGCTAAAGGGCATTGGAAACTGTCTTGATACATTGCACGCTTCCATCCTTATGCCCATCTGGCCGGGGTTTCGTGCCAAAAAACCCCCTTGAGATGCGCTGAACTTAATTCCTACACACTAAAGCATTACCGCCTGTCCGGAGCCCATTGAGACAAGATGGTGGCCAGGTGTCTTCCTGTCTTCAAAGTGTCGGTCTCGTTAATCATGCCCCGCCCCCCTTTTCGCGTCGCCTCACATGTGTGTTTATTTTCCTCCGCTCCTCTTTACCTCCTTCACTCTTTTTTTCTGTCACCCAGCTGCATTTCCTGCAGGGTGTGTGTATGTACAGTTTTGGGCCCACGATTGGAACCACATTGGCAAAACAGCATGCCATCATCCTAATGAGTCACTGTGATCCGGAGTGGTGGTGGTACAGGGGGATGAGTCGGGGGTTCGAAAGGAGCGGGGAGATTACAGCCCCCCCAGTGAAGAGCTTCTTTACTCTGTTGTGGTCAGTTTGGTGCTTGGATCCTCTTAACCCAGGCTTCAAAGGCAAAATTATCTTGCATCTGTGTCTGCTCAATGAACAGAGTAGGAATATGAACATGGCTTCTGTGATGGTAAAAAGAAGTAGCTGGGATAGCAGTTTAAATTTGTTGAAGTTGGCAAAAAAAAACAACAACTGAGTACTATATGATTTCTTCTATAGCAAAAAATAATGTAACGTAATAATGATGTAACCTGTTTTATGTCAAATTTAAGAACTGCTATTCATCACCCACTATAGTTTTCATATATGTATAAATACTTTTTTTTCCCACACAATTTATATTTTCCGTCATTTGATTTTGACAGATCTATTGTACAGCTCTGTACTGGGGGAAGACAAATTTTGGTCAAATACATGGGGGAAAATTTAGTACAGGGCCTTCAAAGTAGAGCTGGAACTACAAACCAAATGCCTCAATAAAGTAATTTCAAGTTACGAAATATGGTTACTCTTTGACAACTAAACTCTGACAGCAATGAAGCCTGTTTGGAACAATAAAACTGTGCAGAGGTCAAATTCCGTATATGCTATGAATTTCCTGTTTTGCTTATTTCTGGATGTAATACCTAAATACACGTGTGAACAGTGCACAAGCAGCCAGCATGACTCAGATACAGCCAAAAACTCCTTTGTCCAAGTGCTTTATTATTTTGGGCTGAACATCAATAGGACGCAACTACAGTAATAGAACAACTTCCCTATCCCTGACCGCGTACTTCCTCCGGAGCTTTGGACTTCAAACTCTACAGGACACATACAATTATTTCCTGCTATTATAATCATGCCACGCGATGACTGAAAACTAACCCTCAAACTATTTGTCTAATAACCTCATTGTAATAACGTTCCCAGGCCAAATATGGAAACAGAAAAATAGTGTGACGAAACAGAGGCCAGGTGGATGTTGGGAATTTGTCCAAATGTAGCAGGTTGAAAGGTCTTTTCAGGACCACTATGATAGGTAACGTAATTAAGACAAAACACAATATAATGAAAAAAGTCATTTGCAATTACAGACATTGCTTCTAGAGATTTACACTGACCACAATGGCTCTATTGGGAAGTGAATTCAAACCAGGAAAGGCATAGAGCTAACGTATAAATAGTGTGTGAAAAGGAATACAGAAAGGGTATGAAATGGGCACAAATTGTTTACTCTTCCATTCCATTTTTCTATGAGCAATATAACATCATCCTTAGCCAGTTTACATGAAGTATAAGAAACACTCTGCGATTAGACAAACAGCATGCAGATCATGTAATGGTAATTACAATGATGCTTTACTTCAGATGACATATAACTGGCCCTTTGTCTGGGTCTGGCGATTTGCTGAAAGTCCATTCACTCTTAACCATCATTTCACACTATACTGTCGTGTTAAATAAATTACAGGTAAAAAATATTGAATCTCGATTTATCCTCTGTGAACCAAGAAGTGCACCATCAGCATGTTAGTTGTTGTTAGCATCTAGCCAGTGAAAGTTGTGAAAAGTGCTTACAAACTCATAGTTGCTAATAAGGATACTTGGAATGCATTTGGAAATTGTGGAATAGGTTCAGACTGCTGCAAACCTTTTAAAATGAACAAGTTCCATGTTTCCATGTTATTGAGACACTAAACATCAGGTACAGCAGAAATAAGCAAATATTCAACCCTGCTGAAAATTCCCTATATGCCACTAAACTGTATACACTTTACCCTGGCAAGTGGCTGCTGCTCCTGTCCTTAAGAAAGAACAAGTAGTCCGTGTACATGTGTCATGACCCAGCCTCTATAAATATACACACTGTGCGCCAATATCCACAGAACATGCCACAAGAAAGAATGGTCCCATGCACCCAGCCGGCAGCCCCGCTTCCAGCAGCTCTCAAATCAGCACTTGGGCACAGCAAAACATATGTTAGCGATGTTATGGTTAGAATTAGCAGCCCTGGCTTTCGACGGATGTGGGTCTGATCCCGTTTGGCCCTCCGGGCTCAATCACGTCCATCTAAAATTAGTGGGCTGCCGCGTTTTTGGTTGGTTGTTTTTTTTTTTTTTTTCTTTCTTTTTCTCCGGAAGACATACAGATCATTTTGCTGTAATTGTCAAGAGGAAAAACGCTGGTGAAAGCCAACTCTGTGAATTTGAGTGTTGACATTGAATTATGAAACTATATTTTTAGTGTGTGAGCAGGTGCAAAGACCATATGCTAGCAGAAATGACAAAATAAAAATGGCTCAACACATTGGGAGTTAAGGATGTCACAAGTTTTAGTGTTGTGACTACTGCGATCAAAAACATCAAAATTTAAAGCTACCATTTGCAATTAGACTGATCGACCCACCCCTGTTGTATTCTCACATGTCACCACTAGATGTTACCGACATTGCTGCTGTCTGATAGTGTGCCAGGTTTGCTCTGACAGAAGACCAGAGAGTACAGGAGAGACTTAACAAAGGCCAGGTGCTATAGTAGCTTTAACGATTATTCACAATTATTAACACCATGACAAAATAACAAGGAAATCCTAAGTCACGTTCATTGACTTTAACTGATTCTCCAGTACGTGACCAGCTTTATGAAATCAAACTGTCTGAAGGATATTTGCTTATAGCAGCTGTTTTTCAGTGGCATAACCTTTACTGGTAAATGTCTTCATAAGAAATACCTGATGTTGTGTTATCCTGTTTTGTACATTTCCTGACATCCGATGAGCAGGGTACACGAAAAATTGACTTTGAACGTTAAGACCGACTTTTGAACGTTGAGCGCCTGGAAAAAACATTAGGTGGAATGGAAAAGGAAGACACAAGGTTTAAGTTATTTCCTTTAGACTTTTTCCTCTTCATCCTAGGCCCAGTTTGTCTCAGAGGAGCAGTGGGCCGAAGCAGTGACAAATATTCAGAACATCCGTGCTGACTTTTGATGAAATATGAAGTCAAACCAAGACAAAAACTGAAGGTTCTGGGACTAAAATACTGAAACATCCAATCAGATTTGTAATATGTAACTCCAGCGTGAATAATACTGTATGTACCTCTCCTCTTGTTTGAAACAGTCACATTTGAAGATAAATTTACAAGCTACGTTGTCTCTGTTAGTCTGTACGTTCTGACCTTTAAAATCAGGTATTATATTGATATTTTCACTGGTCTGAAGTTGGTAGAAATGGGTTTTTAAAATGGCTAATTAGAGCATCAGAAGATAGGGAATTGATACTTAATCCGTTCAGTTTTCCACTATTGGCACTGATATCGATACTGTTATCAGTTTTGTTTTGTTTTATTATTCAAAATGGAAATATCTGTTTTTCCAAAAGCTGTTAAGACATTTCAGATGTGTGGTTGCAATTCATTCAACAGTTATTTTCATACATTTTTAAATGCGTAATATACTTTGCAGCAACTCAATAATGAAAAGCAAATATTAGGGCTTAAGTTTGATGATGCTTACTATTGGAAGTCATGGTTACACAATAGCTCAGGAGCAGGCTGCCAAGAGTTATTAGGTAATGACATAAAACAATGAGGATGTTTACATGAACAGCCAGACACGGCTCATTTAAACACCGCCTTCTCTGTTGTTTTTAATAACTTGGTGCAATCCCTTTAACTGCATGACTATCACTTATACACTCAGTCTTTTCTTTGTTGTTCCACATCTATATTTGGTCAAATGTTAAAAAGATGTCTCCTAAAAAGTCAGACTCCGCAGTGTCATTCCTGATTGGTTCCAGGTCCGGCTGCATGTTTCCTTGGGCCCTGTGATCAGAGCAGCCCTGCGGCTTTCCTCAGGTGCTCAGCCTTTCCCTGCAGCTCTCCAAGGCGAGCGGATTGGTTAACCACCCAAACCACTCGAGCATAATGCAATCTCCCACTCACAACACACTAAATGTATTGGCAGCTATCCATGGAACCTAATCCAGGAAGGGGAAACATTTCTGCAAAGAGACTCTTGTTGAAGTCTAATGAATAGTTTCTCGTCTATTCTTAACCTCCTTTTGGATTTCTTTTGGAACTTTCCTCTTTTTTTTTCCTTGTCCTCATTCCTACGGCCGAGAGGGTTGGATAGACAGTGTCGCCTCTGTGCACAAAATCCTGGAATGTGCACCGGCGCACAAACAAGCAAGCAAATTACGGGCCCTGGCCATTGCTAAAGAAAATAAAATTGATGCAATCTGTAGAGCATGCAGCTTTTAATTAGTGGCTTCCGTCTCCTAATTGGTTTCTGCGCGTCCCCCCCGCCTTCGCTCGGGATCGGACCAATTGGCCTTGAAGCAGTTAGTGTGTGCTTTGTTTGTCTTAGCGGGGAACAGTACACCGTAATCAAAGTGCAAAATGAAGGTTTTCAGTGAGAATACGCACAGAGAAAGACGAGGCTACGCCGTTTTTAGCTTTCACAATGTTTTAAAGCTTGTAAATCTGCATGGGTTTTGGAATCAACCGCAGCCAGTATTAACAACATGTGTTTAGAAATATGGAAGTGGGTTTCTCTGACAGTAATGAAGGGAAATGGATATTCCAGTCGTTTCACCTTTGATATTGTAAGCAGAATCATAAAATATTTTGGAGATGGGATTGCTTCTTGTGTATCCGTTAGCCATCAAGCTATACAAGACGATCCTATGAGTGGTTAGTCAGTACTATAAATTGTCAATGATGTCACTTGCTCGTCTTCATGGAGCTGTAATTGCTTTGCTGGGAATGTTCCACAATATGGCTTGAACTTATCGATCTCAAATGAAAACCAGCAGGCCATTAGAAAAGTTACATGTCACTTTACTTTTATCAATTGTATTTATTTATTTTTTTATTTATTCATTCATTCTGACACAGATTGCTAAAGTGCACAATTTTAACAATATGAAACACCAAGCTGTAGGAAATTATTTGGTGAACAAAGAATGTGCTTTACCAAGAAGTTATTATTCACAGAGAGAAAGCAAAAAAAAACAAAAGAAAAAACGGTCAAGAAAGACACAGTGGCACGCAATGTCTTAATTAAAGCTAGACATGCATTAAACAACAAATACTTTTCATTCTGCTGCACACATGCATAAAACTGGTCTGACACCAAATAAAGCCTCATTCACTTGGGGCCAGTTGTTTTGTGTGGGTAATAAGCAGTGTGGAAAGTGAATTATCTGAACACAAACGTTTCGCCGTGACCTAACAACTGACTCATCTTTATTGCACGCAACAAAAGCCCAGTGTGAGTGAAAACACGGGCAGGAATCACAAAGCCAAAGATTATCTAGCTATGTTTACGGCCAGGTATGTGGAGTCACAGCAACTACTTCCTCTCAAGGTGTGTGTGCGGATGTGCTGTTAAGTCAATGGACATCCAACACCAGTCCAACAGGTTTACTGGCTCTGAGAAGTGGAGGGCATAATGAGGTTTTTCCCCGGTACAGATATATAGTAAAAGCAGCTCTTGAGGCCAAAGTAAGTTCTAATTATAAAGCGTTTTATTGTCTGAGTATCAGGAATTGCGGGTTAACATCTGTAACGGCAAAACTCCGCTCTTGTCACTGACAGTTGTGAAAAGCACTTATAAAATGCCCTGGGTTGGACTGCCGAAAGTGTGTATGCAATTCTGTGCCCCAAGAGCCACCACCAGTCTTGCCCAAGGACACAACAACAGTATACTCTAGTCAAGGATGGATCAGACCACCTACCTTGTGTTGGTGGGTAAACATCAATCTATAATACCATACCATACCAGAATTTTTACCATTACTGAAAATTCTAAACAATTCTGAAAAATTTTCACCAATTTCTGGTGTGCAGGTTTATTAAAAAAAAAAAAACAGAACAAAAAAAATGACATATTACCAAATCAGAACCTTGACCTCCCTCAACAAGTAAGATATATCATACTGAAAGAGCAAGTAAGCACCACACAATAGTATTCGATACAAAGGCAGACTCATTGTACCCAGACATAATTTAAATGTGAGCTTTTAGGTGATAATAAAAAGTATATCAACCAACATGCCTCATTTGTCTAACCTGCTCACTTTCTTTTGTGTAGAGAAAAAAGCCAAAACTATGGACAGGATATGGGAGGATGTTCTCATCGCACAAGTTATGCAAACCTACTGCTAAGTGTGAGAACAGAACTGGATAATGATTGGGAGTAGAGCAAATAAAAGTAGGAACACTGAGCCGGCCAATAAGAGAAGAGGTTGTGGGGTCATGTGAGGTCATGGACAGGTCTGGTTGCCGGGTGCTACTGGACTGTTTACCGATACCCCCAGCCAACAACACATACTCCTGTCTCTGGGGCAACGCTGGGAAATGCACTCCTCTGCAAATTACAGCATTGAAATGAGAAAGCAAGGAATAGACTTGTAACTTTTGGTATTGTTGAATGCCAAGTTCGGCACAAGACCGAAACTTTATGGATCTATATGGTATTTTTTATGATAAATCCGTAAAGAAAAACTGCAATATATTTTTTAAAAGTATGTTAAACCTGATGAAATAAAGTGTAATATAAGTGACAGGGCTGATTATCCTGCTATATCCAACCACACCAGAAAATTTGCAGATAGACCACAGGACTCTAAAGATGCTACATGCAGGGCTTTTTCTAACATTTTAAGGCCCTAATGCTATTTGGGAGCCTTTACTATTCAAAATTCGAGAGATTCCTAATACCTCCAAGTGCCATAGTATCACTTAACCTAAGACATATCTGAGAGAATTGATGAGCAAGAGTCAGTCAGAGGTATCGTCCCTGACAATGGATGCCAACACTACTAACTGAACATTTTGAGGAACCTATTGATGGGTTTCAGGAAAAAAAGTATTCCTTACTTATTTGAAGTATACGGCATGGCAACATTACTCTGTTGTTATAGTGATAAAGAAATTCAAATAAAAATATTACAGCTTTATGATGGGAACTCCCTAAAAGTTCTGTCCAAGGCGGGACTTAACATTCTACTGCAACCATGGCAACCCCTTTTTAAACAGTACTTCCCTTTTCACCTGTGCTGCCAGGTCTAAAAAAAAAAAAAAAAACACAAAAAAAAAATGATTTTGTTGACTAGACAAAGCTCATTTAGAATTATCATTTTTTATTACATTCCGTTGATGAATCTGGGCGGCAACATTTCTCCTCCAAACAGATTTATGCCAAACAACAGCCACTTATGCTCACAAATGTAGATGTTTGACAATATCGTTTTTTTTTTTTACAATCAGGTTAAAATTAGGATTTGGATTAGATTTAGGAACAGGTAAATTTAGGGTTTTGAAATAGGTTTGTTCACCAGGTCTTGGCAAAACTAAGCTGAACTTTTAAGACAAAAGAACATTATAAACCTTTGCTGTAATCCCATCTGCCGATTATGAAATTAACTCAGCCTTGGAAAACACAGCAGGCAGCAGTTAGTTTGCTTTGATTGACATGGAAAACTAAGCTCCGCCCCTGGATGAAAAGTATTTAGGGAATCCCCTTTATGATGGGGAAAGGTCCTCACAAAATACAAAATAGCCTGAAACACATGTATGTCTGCATGAAAAGATAAGACTGAGACTTCATTTTGTGAAGTTTGAACTTTATATGACGTACTCTAACGATACTATCTGGGTGTCAATTGGAACCATTACCGATTCTTCTGTATCTAATGCACACAATGTATACATCTAAAAACATACATCTATGAAACAATATCTTTGCGAATCTGATCTTGATGAATGCTCACCTTTGTTCATTTCAACAGTCAAAGACCCTCTAATAACTAGCGTCTTGTGATTGTACCATGAAAAACGGATCTTGGCCCAAAGTCAAGGGGTCTGGAGGTCTGGAAGAAATGAACATCAACCAAACATCACCAAACACTCATTTCTAAATAGCAAAACAACAGTGGAGTGTATCTGGGCTCTATTAGGAGTTTGAGGCGTAACAAAACTCCATGCAACATTAAGCAGTCAAACAAGCCATAGATCAGCCATGAATGAAAGAATCTGAAAGGTGAAAAAGTATGATATGACAACAGAAGAGGAGTCAAGATCTTGCAAACTTGAGCTTGCTATCTGATTTTAATGTTTCAGATGTCCCTGTTCTATTTGATTTTTTTTTCTGTCTCTCTCTCCCTCTCTCTTTCTCCCTCTTTTGGTCTGTCTGTTTACAATTACCGTGCTGCGAATGAATCTTCCACGAATGACCGCTCAACTGGCAGCCCCGACTAGTCAGGAACAAGGGAGCTATTAGTGGAGGAACTGAGGAAGGAAGGAAGAGGGAAAAGCCAAAGGAAAGGCAGGCCAGCTCGGAGAGGCCCAGGGAGGGGAGCATCGCAGAGGGATCATGCAGGAGAAAAGAGAGAGAAGGGTATATATGGATAGTGAAAGAGGGCCAATAAAGTTATACCTTGTGTTGATGAAGCAGCAGCAGTGACAGTCGTCGTGTTTCTTTTTCTTTAGTTTGATATCATTGTCAAACACAAATTAATTATGTCAGTAGTCTGCAAACTTCCATGAATAGGTTTAGATGCACAGAGTAATCAGACTATGCTTGTTGTTCGGTTATAGTCTGATTTCTCCCGAGAACTGGTCAGACTTCTCTTATACTCTATGGCCAAATAGCTGTGAATAGGGGCGGAGACACATTTGCTGCATCTAGGAATTTAGCATTAAAATATTCAGTAACAATGTTTGCAATGCAATGTTTCGCAGTATGGCATTATTCAAATATATATATCTTAAGCAGATGGTGCTACCAGCCCAAATTACATGTCAGATCTGTGAAAAGCCAACCGTGCTCACTGTAAGGGTGCATTTTTTTTAAAATGTATGTTTGAACAATAAACACCTGTAATTTAAAAAAAATTTAAAAAAAAGAACAATATGGTTGTAATCAAGTTGTGCTACTACTACTAATAAAAAATATATATTTAACCTAACCATCAATGTTTCTACTTACATGGAAAGTAGAATTTTTAAAAGGTTAAAACAGAGTAGACAGTAATTCTGCTTAATTGACCTTCATGCAAACATAATTTTGCAAAGACATATCCATGCCTTCTAAATACTGTTTCAGATGCCAACAAGCACTTGTAAAGTTTTACAAATAATACAACTCGGAGCCTTGACAAACCTGTTGTATGGCCGGAGAAGCCTATAGGTGAAATATGGGTTAGTTAAGGTCACGAAGGAAGTGGCTCAGGATGGGAAACACTAATTCTAGCTTAAGGATGAATAGTGTTGGACAGTCAAAAGATTACTTTGAAGACCTCCTTAATCCTGCCATCAAGAAGCAGTGAACAGGGACTGAGGTGGACTGAGAAAGCTCTTTGATGGTAAGTCATTGAGGATGAATGATGTTGACACACCTCAGCGAAAACATAGGCTGCGCAGTACCTCTGGACTGGGAGAGTGGGCCAGTGGTGTCCCAATGACTACAACTTAAGCAGTACACGGGGTGGTCTATCTATCCTTTGCAAAGATTGGCGGTTGGGAAATTTTAGTTCTTTGTTCAACATGCCATTCTGTGGGTGGTGATGGCGGTTGAATGACACCAATTTTTTATGTGGATGAAAAAATTCCAATTTACTTTTTTGTGTTTTGTGGCTTGTGAACATGTTATTGCTGTTCCTTTCTCACATTCTGAAACCACCATAAAAATATTTTACTGGGCAAAAATAAATGTTTTTTTAATTACTAATAGAAGATCAATCCCAGCCACAAGATACAGGGGAAAAAAAAGTCCATACTAAAAAAGTTAGTTCATATAGGTTTATTTTTCGAGTGTATATTGGATTGACCGTATTTTCCGGACTATACATCACTCCAGAGTGTAAGTCACCAGCAAAAAAAAGCATAATAATAAAGAAAAAGACATATAAGTCGCACTGGACTATAATTCGCATTTTTGAGGGAAATTAATTTTACAAAATCCAAGACCAAAAACATTTTTTTTTCTCTTAAAGGCAATAATAACAATAAAACAGAACAACAGGCTAAATAGCCGTACAGCATGCTAACATAAAGCATTTATATTTGCTCAGCTATATAAAGCATAGACAACGAACTGAATAAGTGTCTTGTATGTTAACGTAAGATTATATTAGTATCAGTTAATCAGATAACTAAAGCATAAAAAACAAGCTAACAAGTTTACTCTTCTGAACTCCGACAACTCTGGAAGTAGATGAAGCGCCACTTCCGCTTCCATGTGGCTGACGTACTGGTACGCAGGCTTAGAGAGTCTCACATGGTTGTCAAGGTGACAATATATTTTAATAATTTCACACATGTTGCATCTGAGTACATGTCGCACCCCGGCCCAACTATGAAAAAAGTGCGACTTATAGTTCGGAAAATACGGTACTTTTTACGGTACGGTATTTTAGTTTCAAATATACAAGTGCAATACATTAGAATTCTAGTTATTTGGTTTCTAGAATAACCAAATAATAATATCCCTGGCAATGCTTCCCTATAGCTCGCATGTATTAGTTCATCTCTATAATATATAACAAGTTTGTCTGCAGAAGAAGAGGTCATCAGGACTCAACTTCCCAAAATCACCACACAGTCTTCTAAGGAGATTTCCCAACTCCAACTGTCAATAAAAGCAATATAACCAATGAGAAACCGGGTTAAGCCATGTGTCCCGGAGGCAGGCTTCCCAAAGCAACAGAAGACCCTGCACTCATCCCTACTCAGCCCTCCTCCGCCCCCATAAGCCAAAAGAGGAGATGAAAGAGATTAGTTCTGGGCTCTGGCCTGGAGGACAGTGGACAACTTCAGAAACCCTTTCATTTGTCAAGCTCCAGGATTTAGGTCCTGGACCCCCTGTGGCCCCCAGACTCCATTTTGAACCAAACTTTCTACTATATTTTTGGGGAATCGCTTCGGGGTAGTTCCTGACAGCAGTAAATTACCTTCTGCTCTTGAGATGACAGGCAGTAACATTTTGGTCCAAACTAGTATGCTAATGTGCGCTCCCGAAGTTCAGAGCAAGCCGCCTTTCACACGGCAATCCATCAAGAAAAAGTCGAAAGAAGAGGAAATGAAGTGACACCGCAACCATCCTATTTTTTTCTGATGCATCTGCCAAAGCCCTGCAGCCCAGACCTCAGACATGCTCTGTCTTTCTGCACTGGAAATCTCAATAAAAGCAGAGGTTTAAAAACACACATTTGTCAAAAGATGGTTGTAAGAAAAGGAAGTAAGCACAGCACAAGGGAGAGGAAGTTTAGAACGATGTGAGGTTTATTATCCTATGCAGGGCCCAAAACTCCAATCAATATCGTTCAAACATAGCAGTTGTGCTCTTTCAAATGTATTTATAATCACGGGATAAGAAAAGGCAACAGACAAACATTTTGAAAAGAATAATAAGGAACTGCAACGAGGCAAACCTAATAAAATATAGTGATAGGAGACAAATTAGTTAGTGGAGTTCCGATGTAAATAAAATGTGATGTGATGCATATGTTGTTAGTAAAGCAGAAGCAAGCTAATTTACAGGTAAAATATATGATTTATATATAAATATCCCATTTTCATCCAGTAAAAGTCAGATAGAACCTTCAAATTGGAAAAAATGTAAGTTTCTGAAAATTCACAAAAAAATCTCTGTATATGTACATTTCAATGGACAAACATATATTCTTCTAACAGCCATGTGGTGTTTGTTGTAGACAGAGATTCATTTCATTTCACTTTCAGCAGAAAGAAATGGAATCCTGATGGAGACTACTGAATCCAGCAGATAACATAGACGTGGATACTGTTACCCCCCTGGCCTGCACTCACAAAAAACCCATTTGTTTAGTAAGCTCTCCAACATGCTACAGGACTTTGTTAAAACGCACTAAGAACATGCTACACACCAGCTCCTTTTGTAAGACCCTCTCCTCAGGCCGCTCCGATTTCAAATCTCCCCCCAAAAGTTGCACCTTATCCCACTGTAAGCAGCTCTTAATGTGATGCCGGGATCCCCCTGCAGAGCGGCTGCGGCAGGGGACATTTGGGAAGGTACAAAGAGAGTATTATTTGTTGGCCCCCTTCTACCGGCTTCTATTCTGTATGTAGGTCCAACCGAAGCTGCTGCTGACTGATGACTGCTTCCTGCTTTCCTGTTTGTCCACGGCCAAATATAATACAGAGCATAAACAAATATGAGCAGTGACAGATGGAATCTAATGTCGGCGTATCGTCTTTTCCTCTGTCCAGAGAACCTGATGCATAGAATTTCATTGTTATTCAAAGTCTTTTTTTCTAACCCCCAAAGGGCATGAATTATTAAGTTGTGGGATATCCAAATATCTGAAAGCATGCGCCTGTTGTAACAATATATGGATATTTAAAAGTAAAGACCTTGCATCCGTTTCACAATTGGAAACAGAGTCATGTAACAGGCTTCATTGAGCTTCTTAAGCAACCATCATGTAACCACAGTAATTCCACAAAATATTAACAAATGATCTGTATCTGCCAATAACTGTGTGTAATTTGCCAAATTACATAAACATAATATTATAACCTTATCCTTTTTTTAAATCTCGTATAGTAAATATTTCCAGTTCATAACAATTTCAAGTTTTATTCCAGATGCCCTTCCTGTTGCAACATAGTAAATATATACTAAAGTCCATTCAGTTGGTTTGCAGATAACCCGCAAGGCCACTTCAGCCCAGCCAGAGGAAACGGGATGTGTGTGTTAAGTTCAAATACAAAACCAAACAGCTTTTCTGGGAGAGCACACAGTATACGTAGGAGAAGCCAGCATGAGCCTATTTTTCCCATATCATTCCTTTTTTGGAAAATAATAATTGGACAATATGTGAGTTTTTGGTCAACATGCATTTTGTTGATTAAAGGTTCTATATTACCCAAAATGGATTCTTGTGAGCTTTGCGCCAAGTTATAATACGGCTGCCTCTACAACACCTTTACTAGTTCTTTCTAGTAAAGGTGTTCCTGTATTACCACATGACATCATAAAGTGGAGCAGAGTGTTTTCTGTTTGAGAGAAGAACTGCAGGGTTCGTGTGTTAAACGTGTGTGTATGTTTTTGATAAGGAAACATCATTATAAAATTAATCAGAAAATAGCATAATATAGACCCTTTAAATCTCAACAGGAGCCGTTTGTGAGGACAAAGCAAGACAAAACAGAAAATAGCCTAGAGAGCGCGAACTGTAGAGAGGGTTAGGTGCAGCGTTTAGGAGAATAAAGCAGATTTCCTGAAGTCAGAGCATTCCAAGGGCGCCGGTGGTCCCAGTCTGCCAACAGACAAGACGACACATGCAGGAGCTGTCTGCCAGGTAGGAGAGCACAAAGGGCCCTCATTTCCTCCTCCTCCTCCTCCCTCTCTCTCTCTCTTTCTCTCTATCTCTCCTACACTCTTCTATCTCTATCTGGTGTGGATTCACGCTGCAACAACAGGACGGCCC
The DNA here is from genome assembly GCA_019594935.1 of Periophthalmus modestus. Classification (NCBI taxonomy): domain Eukaryota; kingdom Metazoa; phylum Chordata; class Actinopteri; order Gobiiformes; family Gobiidae; genus Periophthalmus; species Periophthalmus modestus. Next base: position 7,869,021 of record JAIEZT010001368.1, on the reverse strand, counting down.
GGCTGGAAGTGCACTGCAAATATTGGCTCACGTGTGGAAGGCCTGTACAGTCGTATGGAGAGATAGAACAGATAGTGGATCTACTTCAACATTCAAGAAGGAAGATACAGAAATGAGTGTGTTGCCATAGCAAGTTATCTGCTCAGTTTGCAGTGATTTTATTATTCGGTTAGGTTAAAACAACCCAACGTAATTTTAGGTGGTAGCATGGCACCTGCATGACTCTATGGAAAAAGAAAGTTTGAACCATACTTTGGAAAATTTGTCATAGAGATAAATATACTTTATGCCACATAGTGAAACATTTTAGCCAAAGGAATAACAGGAAGCAGTTGGGACATCCCTCTTCAGGCCCTGTTGGAGTCAGGTTTGTGGAGATGCAAGCCTGCCCAGATTAAAGGATGTTTTTCAAGGCTTTAATTCAATAAAAACATCCATATATGCCAAAAAGTTATATGATGGAGCTTTAACTATCTACTTGAAAATATTTTGATGTGATTTGGCACTAATTTAGGATATGCGATGTAAAGGTGTACTATATACATCTTTTGAAGGTCTGCAGCTTGCTTGTCACTCTGGATTTGCCTGTAATGACCATGGTATGGCATTACACTTATGCCCATGAACATAAGGCTTTCATTTTCCTCAAAAGAACAAGTTGTCAAACAATGGCATCCATAATAGACCTGTATCTGTTTTATAAATAACAATATACAATCAGAAAGTAGACTGAGCTACTCGTTTTGATTATCAGACAAGATGTGTGCTAAGTATGACTGATAATGGCATTCCAGGTTCAGTCTTGTTTGTGTTTTATTTTTTTAACCAGTAGAGGCACACAGGTGTTACTAGTAGAAGTAACAGGTGATAATTTTAATCACATAAGATTTTCCTAGAATTTTGGTTTGTTTTTTAACAGTGACAGAATGAACTAAACCAGAAATCTTCATGTCAAGTTGATGTACGGCATTGTTTTGGTATTTGCTCAGGGCAGGTTGGTCAAAATAAATCAACAGTCCCTATACCGTTGCTGGGGGGTGGGTTGTAGTAGTGCTGTTGTTTTTGTAGTGTAGCTCTAACCAGGTCCGGTCGTGCTGGTTTTCCGTGTGTTCCTCTGGTATTCTTGGATGCTCGTGTGTAAGCTGATCCTAATACAGGCCTTGAAGTCTGATACTAGCCTGGGGATGCGGCTCCCCCAGCACTGCTTCCCAGAGCTCGCCTGTCCCGGAACGGCATCCCATTACCTGCTTGGAAAGGCACGCACAACATACACTCACTGTTTTCTTTAGCCACTGTAGCTTTAGGCCTCCACAAGCCGGGATTAGCCACACATCCAAGATAATATAATGATGTTTATGGTGGAAAAAGGGAAACATCTACGGTCAAATATCAATATGTCTAGGGTCGTACTTGTAGTAATCAATGTACAGTAATAGGAAAGAAACTGAAAAAAGCAAAAGAAAGATTAAAACTGCAAGCAGTGTTAAAGGGGTCCGCAACACTTGCAACCGCGGAAAGGAACGCTTCAGTGGGAGGGCTACATATCAACTCTTATGATTCAATATTTGCGGTGTCACAGTGGAGATAAATACACTGCCTGGCCAAAAAATAAGTCGCCACCTGGATTTAACTAAGCAAATCGATACGAGCCTTCTATTGGATGATTACTGCATGGGCGATTGGATGAACTGAAAGACTGAGGTAAGCTGACTACCTGAATATACTGAATGACCAGATTATTCCACCAATGGATTTTTTCTTCTCTGATGGCACCGGCATATTCCAAGATGACAATGCCAGGGCTCAAACTGTGAGAGAGTGGTTCAGGGAGCAGGAGACATCATTTTCACACATGGATTGGCCACCACAGAGTCCAGACCTTAACCCCATTGAGAATCTTTGGGATGTGCTGGAGAAGGCTTTGTGCAGCGGTCAGACTCGACCATCATCAGTGCAAGATCTTGGTGAAAAATGAATGCAACACTGGATGAAAATAAATCTTGTGACATTGCAGAAGCTTATCGAAACACTGCCACAGCGAATGTGCGTCGTAATCAAAGCTAAAGGTGGTCCAATGAAATATTAGAGTGGGTGACCGTTTTTTTTTTTGGGCCAGGCAGAGTATTTTAACTTCACTGCAGAGCCATTTTTAAAGATAGTAGGGATCCCATTATGATTTTTTATGCTTTCATAATATCTGGCTGCTTTTGCAAAAAGAGCTCGTTATGATTAAGAGCTTGTTATGACCACACCCAAATTCTTTTAACAACTTTTGAGTCCAGATATGTCCTGATGATACTGCCTCAGTTTGGAGTCCATGCTGCCTCCATGGCCTCTGCAATTTCCAGTAGTTGGTGAAATCACTCAGGACTGCTCTGATTAAAGCCAGGTATTTCTCATTATAAAACACCTGGCTGTAAGGACGGACTTTGAAGTGTGGATACATGTTAGACAAATCACACTGTTCCTTATACCTCCAGACCCCGCCCCTCCTCCCTTCCTCTCTTCTTTAGTCTTCCAGGTGCTGCCCAGTTTAGTAGCTCTATTTGAAATGTGTTGGTGGGAAGAGTTAAGGTGTTTAGCTCCACTTTAAATAGTGCCCTGCAAAACCTTAGCTTAAGTTTAACAATAGAACAAAAGCAGAACAGAGAAGTTTGTGAATGTGCAACTTATTCACCAAATGCAGCTTAGTTTGCTAGTAAATTAGTACAATTATAAACTACAATCCAATATGCCACTTAAAATACAAGAACACCAGTTGCATAAAGCGTAAAAATAACAAGTCATGAACAATTGAGAGAATGATACAAAAAACAAAACACATCACAGCTTGATCTGGTTGGGTTTATAAAGTAACTCTGGATACACAGTGCATATTTGAAAACAATGTGGGAAATCCCAGCGTAGCGGTTATTATAAACAGGGTCAGGGTTAGTATTTAGTACGAGTGATGAAAGTGTGGGACAAAAACATGCTCGCATTCATAAATGGAAAGCCACAACACACAAACACAGGCTGAAAGAATGCCACAGTGAGGGGGCTAATGCTTGAATATTTACCCAGTGGCCCACTAATTACAGTCTGCAGGAATTCAACAGTGATTACAATTAGCAACATCAGGACTGCTCCGGAAAACACTCAAAACACTGGCAGATGTTCAGACTATTTACTTCAAATGACTCCTGCCTATGAAAAAGAAGTGGAGAACACATAACATGTCAAAACACTAATGAAATAAGCAGTGGTATGTATACTGTAAAGTTTTTCGGGTTTTACGTTTGGCACATAGACTGTACATATAAATGGACATAGCTAATGCGATAGTCATTACATTACAAGTAGGAAGCTTCCCGCTCCATCGACTCACTTTACATTGAAAAAATGTCATCCCTCGCCCTGTAATTGCTGCAATGCCCCTTGTCATTTAGGTTTTAAAATGTTTGTATTAACCCGCTCTACATGATCCTGATTTTATTTCGCTATTTTGTCCGTGATTTAAGATATGAACATTAATAACAGACAAATCAGGCACCTTCTTTTCCCGAGGTCGCTCCTGCAAGCGTTAGCAACAGCTTTGATTTGATTGACAGCGTTGCTAAGAGCCCGCTCCGTGCTAAACCAGCAGTGCGAGTGGGAAGGGGCTTTACCTTCAACAGCATAACTCAAGATTGGCTCTTTGGTTGCTACGATTGGTTGCTCTATGTGGCTTCAAATTAGCCACTATAACTTCTAGCCTCAATGAGCTTCGCTTGACTGGAGCCGAATGCTATGGGTGACGTCACGCTGACTTAGTCTACTTCTTTATACAGTCTATGGTTTGGCAATAATGAACTAAAGGTCATAATATTCTATCCCCTGGTTGCTGATTGAGTGGCGAATTCACTAACCCAGAGTCTAAGAGAGAGAGAGAGAGAGACAATAACAAATAATGTTTTGGGCTTTTGGGTAAGTAAAAGAACAACTTCCTTAAGAAAAAGTACCAATAAGAATAAAATGTTACATCATAGATAACACTGAAACTGACCAAAAGTCAATTACTTCTTGCATTCATCATAGTACAATTTGCCTGCATAGTGACAAGGAACATAAGTTAAAAGATCTGTACCTGATTTGTTTCAAAAATGTATCTTGTGCCAGTACAGATATATTCTATTAGCAGCTCCTGAGCTCAAAATATGCCCACCATGTACTGTCAGCATCTAGTTATACGTGTTTTCCTTGACCGATCATCAGGAAGGGCACAGTGGGCCTGCTAGTTGTTTTTACTGTCATGTCAAAACTCAGCTCTGGTCTCTTTAAGTTGAGCAAAGTGCTTATAAACTCATCATGGTGAATAATTTGGATGCTTTGGACCACTAGAAATCGTATAAAAAAAAGATCTAGTTTTGTTTTTCACATTCTTAAGAAAGTAGAAATTACACACAGCACCTTTAACTGTTCATCTGTATTGTGCAGAAAAATACATTTAACAAGAAAAATAAGACATGTTATTGTAAGCATGAATATAGTTGCAACCAAAAAAATATAAATGCACCCTAGATTTCAATTTGTCCAGTTAAAAACTATTACTACCTTACCTATGTCAGGTTTGGCACCATCTTCTGTTCACTCACCACATTGCATCAGAGGAACTCATGTTTGTCAAAGGAAAGTGGTATTAGGGGGCGGAAACTACACAGCCAGTACTCCTACAAGGTACAAGGCCACTTTACATATGTGCCTAAATATTTCAACTTCCTCTGATATGTTTTTAATTATAGTTTGTTTTGAAAAGTGAGCACTACGCAATTATTTCTGAATATAAAACCTATTTACATCTCAAATTGGACTCCAGCTCGATAACTTGCCACCTTGTTTCCGATTAAAATTTAGCAAATCCAAATACTATACATCAACATGCATTTTCAAACTAGATTTTTTAAGAAGAAATCCGTTTTGGGGCAATATATTGTAATATGTAAATGATCAATATAGAAACTTTGAATACACACTAACTGACATTTGTTATTTGTACCTGCTGTGAACTTACAGCCTGTTCTCCTTCTAATCCCTCCTCTATCTGATAAGGCGGGTTGGTGACTTCTGGTCCTAAACAAAGATCCATCTGGGAGCAATCTCCTCACTGTAAGTACTGCTGCTGATAGCACACAGGAAGCTAGTGCACATTACTGTAAACAAATAAGCTATTCAGTAAGAGACCTGGGCTGGGAACTTTAGAGGTCATTGTTATAGCGCCGTTAGGAGGGTGCAGCACGGTGAAACTCAAACTGTTTCAGAAATGATTTGGCTTAAACAATGGTCTAAAGCAGTACAGGCCAAAGACAAAAACAGGGCTGTAGTTACCAACAGAAAGTCTTGGTCGACTAAAGACGAGCCCTGCCCATCGATTAATCGACTAAAAAGGAGGCATGGCAAAACCTCTCAAAACTTTGTGCTTCTTTATGTATCTGACCCAAACGGTACTCATAGGACTTCAACTGGAGGCCAAGCAAAACAACTATTTAGAAAAAGTACTAACAATGTATTTACATGAATAATCTGCATTTTTACATATAAATACCAAAAACTACCCAATCTCACTCACAAATGTTTACCTATGGCTGTTGTCCCATAAATCCTTATAATCTAAATAAAATAATGATGGCAGCCTATGGCTCTAGACAAATATACAAACAAAATTTGAAAAAAAAAAAAAAAAAAATCCATTGTTGAAGAGCCACTGATATTACACATACTTTTAATACATTTTAATACATCATCATAGTCAATGTAGAGTAAACTGCAGCTACAACAATTAAAGTATATCTTATTGTGAATTTTGAGAGAAGACTCAATATTGATGATAACTGTCACTGGTGCGTCTCCAACACCAATAAGAAGTCTGTGGACACACTATGCTTGATGGTACAAAGAACAATGTCAGCTGCGTGGAAAAAGTCCAGATAGATGATGTAATATAAGATTGAATTTTTTTTCTCAGGTATTTGGTAATAAACTATAACATAAAGGGGATAGTTTTGGGTTTTTTTTTTGTTGTTTTTTTTACATCCTTTTCATTGTTGTAAAACACAATATTTATCCACTGTGTAATAAGTCAATCATTTGACCTGTTCCGAACTGCAGAGCTGATAGATTCTGCCTCTTCACAGCTGCATTAATAAGAGAATTTGTTTTTTTGTTTGTTTTGTTTTATTTTGTTTTTTGAAAAATGGCTTTATGACTTGTTTTTTTTACCCCACATGCTTGAGCCAGAGTCTGAGTAAAAAAAAAACCCAAAAAACCCCCAAAACATATACATAAGCAGGTAAAACAAAATACAACTTTTGATTAAGCTCATCTTGGGGGAACACCATTGTCACATAGCTAAAAAAGCACATGGCTAAACGTTATTATTTTTACAGTTGGCTTAAAAAAAGCCATCTACAGTCGAGTCAAGTAAAGGTACACTATGTAACTTGTATAATGTTCCTGAGTATAGCATTAAACGTATTTATCATGCAGTTTTTCAATTGCATTACATTTTTAAAAAGTGTTGAAAAACGTATATTGTTACTGTGAGTGGATTCGCCTTTCCACAGATCTGCCCTAACTTCCCATGGGGCAGTCACCCGCTTGTCTCCATGAAACATTCCAGGCAAAGCAAAAACATCTCCAGAGACAAGCAGATGGCAGACCATCAACTAAAAAAGTTAGATAGTACACCTTTAAAACACTTTCTCTAACTGAAAAAAATGTAAAATATTGGTTTAAAACATTTGACCAGGCAGCCATGAGACAACAACCACAAATCATCTTTTCAACTAAGGAAGAGTGCACTTTCTCCTGTCTTCCTGTGTCCACCCTATCCTCCCACTCTGTCCATCACACAGCTGGGCCCCGGACCGCTCCGACAAAGGCCTACATTGACTCTATTGACACCCCGGCGTGCCATTAATCTTAATTTGTCCCATCATATCCTGCTATTGGTATGGAAATGCGGGCCCATCTCCGGTGCGGTGCTTGAGTCGTGATGCGTGCTCAAACACGGCTGAGTGGGAGAGTGCTTGTCCATTTGGCCGCTTCCGTTCCTACTGGCCCCTTGTTTAAATGTCATGAAAGTTCCCGATGACACACTCAATAGGAGGTGTGGGCAGGAGCTAGCCTAATGTGCCCGGGGAGCCACTTCCTGAGGCCAGATGGAAAACCAGGGATGTCCCGAAAGACGAGGCAGTTATCAACTTTCATCCTTTGTCCAGTTAACACTCATAAATATGTAGAAATTTAAGCAACTGTGTGTACAAACATTGAAGGCAAGTTGGCGTAGTGTCTTGGCCAAGGATACAGTAGCTTTAAAGATTGGTCAGAATCCAGATTAAACTGGCAACCACGGGATTAAAGGAAAAACAATCTTGCGCTAGAATTCCTAAAACCTTCCTCATGAAAAGTTATAAATACTGTATCGCAAAACTGTAACTGAAAATATGTTCCGTGATGTTTGAATATTGTTATGTCTCTTCTACGAGAAACTAACAGGCAATGAAACAGCCACAGAAAATGCAGGATACAAGCAAAAAGTAGTTTAGGAGAGCTACTGAGAGATAAACACATAAAAGAGAGTACAGAGTGTATCTGCAGAACATCTTAGATATGTAGTTAATGCAATTTGTCTCTACTGGCTGAATTCATTTATTCATTTGTTCCTTTCATTTTAACAGTCGATGACATTGTTTAGACCAATAGTTTTTTTGCTGTTCATTGACCTAGCACTGTAAATGTTAATGCATGCTGATCCAACCACTGTCGCCCTCACAGCTCCAATGGCGTAAGACGGTATTGTAAATGCATGGCTGATTAAATCATTGAGCCTAAGTGTATGAGACAGACAGACATGGGGCTGGCTGCAGGAGCTTAAGAGGAGCACTGGGACACTCTCTATTCCCCGTGTCCTTTTTGACAAGGCCCAGACCCACACTTTGATCAGCACTCAGGAAATTTCATTAGGACGGAGATGGCTGGATAAAAGACCAAAGAAAGCCAGAGTGGATGAGAGGAGGAAGAGAGCGAGATAAAAGGGGAGAAAACGGATGGACGGAGGGAGGACGCAGGAGCCGTGATAAGAAGAGCTTTTCAAGTAGACAAAGGAGAGCTCAAATTCTGGGACATTTGAATGTTGTCTGTACATTTTAAGTACGCTATGCATCAATATCTACCTTTGATGTATGGAAGTCGCAAAAGTAATGGCGACTATGCAAATTTCCATGTGATGTCAAGCTAACACTCACAAAATGCACAAATTCGCACCTAAGTGTATGTATAATAATAATAATGATAATAATAATGATGTATTTGATTTATATAGCACTTTTCAAGAACATAAAGTGCCATTTCATTCCCTAAACACTATTGTAGCCACAGCTGCCCCGGGACAGACTGACAGAAGTGAAAATTCTGTGCCATCTGCCCCTCTGACCGCCACCACCACTCACAAACCACACTCATAGTAGGCAAAATGGATTAAGTGTCTTGTGTTAGTACAGAACACCAATTCCACTAGAGCCACTGTGGCCCCAGTGTGGCACCTGGTATTCCCTGTGGTCCAAGTATTAACCAGGCTCGGACTTGCTTAGCTTCTCAGGTGAGATTGGGCATTGTCAAAGATTATTTTATTTCCTTTAAGTAGTTACTAAAAGGTAATGCTGCTTCTCAGAGTTCAAACTTCCCCATAATTGGTTAAATCCAACTACAACATAGAGATGCATTTAACAGAGGTGCACTGAATCATCACCCAAATAACAACAGGCCACGATTCAATCTTTATCCTATCGCCAAATCCATTCTGCCCGTATGAAAAACTTGAACATGTTGTGTCCATTGTCAGTATGCAGCACATCAATAGAAATATCTACAGCACGCATGTCTAAAATCAACAGCACTAGCACAGTTAAAGAGATGAACCACAGCGAAAGAGCTCTCTCCTCATCCATCAGGCCCACAAAGGCAGAGAGGCAGAGGAGGACTGGCTGATCCATCACACACCAAAGGCTCCTGCGACGTGTGTTTACCTTATCCATCATGTCGGGCCGGTTGGTGGCGGCCAGCACCGTGACGTCCCGGAGCTGCTCCAGCCCGTCCATCTCTGTCAGCAGCTGGGCCAGGACCCGGTCGCCCACGCCGCCTGACCCCGACGAGCTGAGGGGGCACGGGAGAGTGTGAAAAAGAACATGGTGAAAATCAATAAGCATTTAAAGGGGAAATATGATGTAAAATTGACTGAGCTTTAAAGAGGGTGTATTACACTTATACTGTATTAACTGTTGACACATAACATATTTAGATCACCATGCTCCCTTTTATTGTTTTGAAAAAGCTAAGCTGAAAATAATATGTTAAAATGATCAATTAGTTTTAGTTTAGTTTTTTTGCGCTCCAGCTCCTCCCAACACAATCACCGAACATTCCATTCATGAAGCTACTGCTACTCAAGTTTGTGAAGTTGTAGTGTATTGTTTTGCATCCCTTTTGTATATTTATCAAAAATGACCTTGCGTGAGGTGCATGGGTAAGATAGACTTGTGGGCTGAGCCTTGTACATGAGGCATGGGCTCGTACTGCCAATTGTAGGGAGGGTTCGAACAGGGCCCATGAGAAATTGATAGACTACTCAAACATACATGGACGACATAAAACCTCGATAAAAAGCCAATATTGTGCATTTCACCATAACACTTTTGAACATTAAGTCAATTAACTTGTTTTTTTTTTTTTTTTTTTAAGTAGTTTTTGATCAATACAATTCAGGAAATGTAAAATAATGATCTACATATGTTAAAGTACAATATTAAATACCCCAAAAAAGTGTATTTTTTAAAAGAATTATTGATTTTGTAAAGGCATGTGATGGAAACACATGCCTGCCTGTTCTGATTTATGGTGAGCTAGGGCTCCCAGAATACTCAGAAACACTATCTGAATAGTCATAATAAGCAAATCGCAATGGTTGCTGTGATTTGAGTAACATCTTGTACTCCGCAACACTGGACTCTTACGCAAAAACCTGCTAACCCTGTCTTTTAGAACTCAGCATCTTCACATGCATCTTCTGAAATGCATGTGATTCTTGTATTACCCCTTTTACCGTATATTAAAGAAAGTGGAGATGTTAAAAAATCAGAAATAATGACTGCTTACAGTAATGCCATGATATTGACATTCATTTTTGTAATATCTGTTATTATAATCTGTATATAACAACATTGTCGGCGCAACTTTGCATTAGGCCCTGGTTATTTTCCACCACAGCACAGTGCAGACAGCCGCCCCCTTGGCTCAAAGGCACACAGACACTGGCTCTGTTGACAGGGTTAGCCAGCGGAAGTGCCAGACGTTATTAGCACAGACAAGGCCATGGAGCAACACAAAGGGTCTCTGTCACCGCGATATGGACCGGCCGGGAGAGACGAAGTTTGGCACGAAGAGGGGAGAGAAGCCGGGGTAGCCAATAGATGCTTTAAAAGTTTATAAACAAATATGTTCTAAATTCCAGTATGAAGGCAACTGCAAAAGTGAAGTGAAACATAACAGCCTCAGAATATAACAAAATATGACAAATCGAGGGGGTTTAACAAAGGATAATCACTTAGCTACATGTTAATTATACCAGTTTATTTAAAGGAGATTATAATAGAGGTGTTTTTGAAGGCAAAAATCATAGGTTTTAGTTTTTACTGGGCAAATATTTACATTAACGTTGACCTCACAAAAGTATATTCTTCTGTAGCACAAATTAGACTTTTTGCATAGTTCTAAAACAATTTTTAGGCTAGAAAATTTGATTTTTTTCATCCTTTGTAATAGAAAGACTTAAAGGCACGTTACCTAAAAAAAAAAAAAAAAAAAAGTCTAAACTGTTTGCAGCGATCCAAATTTCCCACCATCCTAATTATTCACCATGATGAGTTTATAAGCTTTTCACAACTTTCAGAGACCAGAGTGGAGTTTTGCCATCATGGTAAAACTAACAACAACTAGCATGCATTCCTGATTTATGGAGATAAAAATGCTTTATAATTATAATAATACCCTAAGAGCTGCTTTTACAATACAGGGTGTCATTTTCCAGCAAGATGGTTCCCCACCAGACTGGGGTCTGCATGTTCGTGAGCTCCTAAATCAAACATTTCCAGGCCGTCAGATTGGTAGGGATGGACCAATTCCGTAGCCACTCCCTTCACCAGATATCACACCTTTTGATTTCTTTCCGTGGGGCTATGTTAAAGATATCATGTATCGAGCAAAGATAAGCGACATTACTGAACTAAAGCAGAAGATTACTGATACGACTGCTGCCATTGATGAGGAATTGAATACCGTCTCAACATGCTTTACATGGCAAATGATGCCCATATAGAGGTGTATTACTTGAGGTAAAAAAAAAAAAAAAATAAAAACTTTGGAAATCGCACGAAATACAATACAACAAGTCTGATTAAGATATCTTATCAGTTGCCTTTGTAATACATTTTTTAAATTGTAGAGAGAGACTTTATGGACGCAAAATCGGTTTTAGATATAACTTTATTACATGAAAAAGGTACAGCCCTGATAAAACATTTAGATATAATGTATAATGTAGATATAATGTATAATGTAGATATAATGTAATATAACACTGTGATGACATAGCATTTTAAAGGGTCTATTCTCAAACCCTGTTTCATAAAACCTCATATGCGTTGCGTTTGAATGTTCTTTGGCTCGTCCTGTCCTCTCTTCATTCCAGCAGTTTGAAGTGTGGCAGGTAGGCTGACAGATTTACAGGTGCTTCAAAAAGAGAAAATATATGCTGCTCGGGCTGTCTGCTTGTGTCAACACTTTTGGAATTCCTGCAGTTGAGCCATTTCATTGATTAAACGCAGCAGGAAGTGAGGCCCAATAAATAACCTCCACATCAGTATGGCTAAGTGCATTTTTCAAATAGCTAAAAGCTTTACCGTCAGCTTCTGGTCATTTGGAGAGAATTTGAATAGCAACGACTGTGCAAAAGCAGTGAAAGCGAAATTACAAATGAGAGCTTTTGCAATTTGGTTTAGCCATTGTACAGAATAATTCAGATTATAAATATTAAGGTATGGTTAAGGAGCAGTTCTTAAAGTGGAACTAAACATTCTAAATCACTACTAAAATGCGTATATTATGATTTAACAATAAATAATGCTATATTTATTGATGTCATTTTTGGCTAATTTAGTGCAAACTACATAATTTGCAGCTTTCTGGTCAAAAAGGCCCAAATCTAAGGTTGTCCTGCCTTCACTGGCCTTTGCGATATCAAGTAGTTGGTGACATCACAAAAGACTGCCCTGATTACAGCCCTGGCTGCAGGGTGGAGTTTGAAGTGTGGATACCTGTTAGACCAATCACGCTGTTCCTCATATGTCCAGATCCCGCCCCTCCTCCCCCTCACTCTCTTTAGTCCACAGGCACTGTCCAGTTTAGCAGCTCTACTTGAAAAGTGGTTGTGGGTAGAGTTTAAGTGTTTAAACCCACTTTAAGTACTGTTTCCAAGATGAAATGATCCAATTGATGTAAAAGACACAATACAGTATTATGATTATATTTTAGCTATAGAATAGTACAAATAGTTCATAACCAGCTGCTCTATAATCTCAACATATGAAAACACTGTAGTCTTCTCTTTGTAAATGCTTCCCACCGGAAATCTGTAGAATACTAAAAAATGTAAAGAGCAGATTATCAGACTTTTGTCAGGATAAAACTACATGTTTGAATCTGTGTGGCCAAACATAATCTGTATTTTTTTTTCCCCCCACTAAACCGCACTTTCTACACAACTGCTTGTGTATAAATATAAGACTTATAAGACTTGATATTAGTCAGGCCTGGTTCTAGACAAATGCATTTGCGTGGGAAGACTGCAAATATGTAGGCACTTTTGACAACCCTTTACATGACAAAGTATCAAAAATCAGATGCTAATTGATGCTAAAACTAAATCTAATCAAAACTAGATACTTATTTGAGCAGTCATCAGTACTAAAAAAAGTCACATTCACAGGACAGAAATGATAGCTTTAAAATGATCTTAAGCTGCATCAGGACAACTATAAGACCATATACACCAGTATGCACCCATGGACCACTACGGAACCTACCTGGACGAAGGATTTCACACATACAAGGCCACAGGGTAATATAAAAGAAAGTACTACAATTTAATGTTGAAGATATCTTCCTAAAGAAATTATTTTATTATCATCTTGGTATCGGCATGTATATTTCTGAGATAATTATTTTATGTTGATGTTGAATTTTATGTTGTTTAAACTAATCTCATGCATTTCACATGTGTGTAGAGGTCTAAAAAGTATTCTTCTTCAATAACAGGACAGTTTGTTGTTTACAGTGGACATTCTATTACTTAATCACTGTGCATACTTAAGTTACAATTTCTGTACGATTATGATAGATTGTTCAGCCCTAATGTAAAATGCCAATAGAATATGTCTGTCACCATGCAATCACACAAACAGGGCTAAATGTTTACTATAACAGAACCAAATGAATGGTGTCAACATTCTGAAGTCTGCGAGCACATGGCCCAACAGCCTGCCCTGTTTGTGCTCCTTCCTGCGCCCTTTATTTTTATCGAGGAAGCGCGCTGCATTTTTGGCCTCTGCCATCTGCTCCGCGAGCCACAATGAGGTCTCTGTGTGTGTCCGGTGCTCGTCCTCCGCCCGCTCCCCCTCTTGCCTCTGCCCCCCTTGCCCCCCCCTCTTCTCCGCCCCATCCCAGCTTCCTTTGGGCCACAGATGTTCCCAGTACCATCCCACCGAGCCGCTTCGGGACAAGCCACTGCTCTGTGTCTGACCGGCAGCGGCTGAGGGGGCACCATGAGCAGCTTCAAAGTGATGCAGACACTTGGAGATATGTGCCAGTGACTCATAAGAGCATCTTTGTGAGGCGCTCAGGAGCAGAATTTATGACTGGAAAATGGAGTACAATGAAACGTGTTTTTGTAAAATGCGTCCAGAATGTATGTGTCACTTCTAACAGTAAATAATTTCAGCAAAACAAAGCATTTGATTGGAAAATCTGTCATATTTTGCTTCTGGTAAAAAATTATAATTTAAAGTGTTACTTTGAGCAGGAAGTCAATTAATAATTTTCTATGATCAAGATATTTTATCTACTATTGTTATGGTTTAATACAAAAAATATGTAATTTGTCTTCTTTGTGAGAGGAATACACAGAGAGAATCAGAAGCATGCAAGCAAGCAAAAAAACCAATGACCCATCAAAACATTGCACTACTGTAATTATCTTCGTCTCCATGGAGAAAAATGGAACTGTATAAAGGCGTTATTCAATGAAGTGTTTTTACTTGTTGAAATAGCTCAAAAAAAAACTCCCAAAAACATTGCACAAAAATACTCAAAAAACCATGGACCATAGATCAGACCTGTCACCTGCTTGTCTCATAGAGTTGAATGCCATATTATGGGACATGAAAGCAATAAAATATCCCTGGAGACATGCTGGTGGCAGACCCTTAACCAGAAAGGTTACATAGTGCATTTGTCCAAAAGTAACCCCATGTACCTTCCTCTCTCGCAGGCCAGTGCATCGATCTCATCAAAAAATACTATGGAGGGAGCGACCGTCCGGGCCTTCCGAAACACCTGCAGACGACAGCAGCAACAATGAAGGAAAGGAAATATGAGGCTGCCGTACGTGACAATACACAGCAAACGAACAGATGTGCCACATACAACACAAAAACATGATACATTCAGGAAAATAAAGTCAATGTATTACAGGTAGAACAAAAAAAACAAAACAAAAAACAAACATTAAATGGTATAAACACATTTTCACAAAACAATTGAACTAATTACTGTAAGGGAGGAAGGCGGTCTGTTTTCTGACATATGCTTGCTTCTCTCTCCTCTCTGACCCGTAAAGCTCTTTCAGACTCCCCGACATATTTGCTTAGTAGTTCAGGTCCCTAAGAATTAAGAAATATGGAGGTAAAAATTGGACAAGATGAGGAAATAGTTACACACCCAAGTACAGCAAAGAACACAACATATTCAATGTATTACAGCTAGAACACAACACATTTATAGCTGAAATATTCCTGTTTATGAATAGCTATACCTCTCTGACAGCTCTTTCAGATGTCAAGTTCAGAAAAATATGTCAAAATTGGAAAGATGAGATATTGATGGTAAGCTAAATACAGTAAAGCTATATGTAAAAATAAAAGAAAATGTCAGAAGAAAATGTATTATTGATGGTAATAATAATAATAATAATAATAATAATAATGCATTGGATTTCTATTTTCATCTAGCACCTTTCAAGACACCAAGTGCTTTCCTGTGCATTATTCATTAACTTTTCTCTTGTGACGTGGTGATAAGCCACTATTGTAGCCACAGCTGCCGGAGTGGCGGAAGCGAGGCTGCCGACTGGTGTCTTTGGCCCCTCCAACCACCACTTTCATACTAGGCAAGTCCCTCTTTACACTGAATTTTTTATATTGTATTGTGGATATTTACATTGTGCTGAGGTGATCCACTTTTACAAGGATATCAACATTTTAACAAAGTATACTATATTATCAGATTTTTAAACCACAGAAGGTGGAAAGAGGCATTTAAATCTATAGAGCTGAATTCAAGCAATCACAAACCCTTTGTGGAGTGTAACATAATGTAAAAATTCAAACTGGCAATCCTTTAATTCATTCAAAATATATACATTTTAATGGTAAACATTGTGAGTAACATCATGGTAATGATGAAGACGACATAAGTTCCAGACGCACGGTGCGTCTAACCCCAGGTGCGTAAGCTATTGCTTAAGCCTGTCCGTGTGTGGAGCCCTGCTGTATGCCCCACAGTACAGATAAAGCTAATCCTCTGATTGTTACTCTATAATTCATACTTGTGCACTTTCAAAGAGAACTGGGACATTTTTTAGATTCCTCTACATGTTTCCTGCCTCTTCTGAAAGGCCTATTCAATCCTTTTAGATTCCGTTGACATTTTAAACTGGAGCTAATTGCCGTCAACTCAGAACTAGATTTACAGTTAAAATGCTAAAATAAGGGCTTGACTCATACAAATGTAACGCCTCTGGCAAAAATGAACTGGTCTCAAACACTGCTCATAACAACATTTAATAGGAAATAACTTCTTGTGTTTTCTTTGCTTTTAAATTTGCTATTTACAGTCAGGATGGAAAGTCCTTTGACACAAATCCTGATTTTATAAAACCCTTTTGTGCGTGTCTGCCCCTGGACTGTAGATGGAACTCTTTGTTAAATCTGGAAAAAAGATTGTTGTGTTTGGACATGGTCACTGAAAAATAAATGATAAAAGGACGTAACCTTGTGGGTTTCACACATCTTTCCTGATTTGAAGGAATTGGTATAGTGACAGTACACCGTTGTTATGGCAAAACATTTTTCAAATCAAATCTAAATTTTTTGATTGGGGAAAGATCCTTACAAAATATTTCAACATAGGAAAGTTTTTTTTTTTTTTTCTGAAATCCATGAATAGGTCAGCATGCAAAAAAAACCCAAAAAAAACATCTCACAATATGTATTCTTAGAGGCGAGATCCCTGATTTTATATTTAGATTATTGCCCTTCAAAGGGAATTAAATCTATCCGTTTCACATCTGAGAGTTCACACCTCACCATGACTGGTTAAATCCACCTGTCGCTCACAGAGGCTGACCAGTAGAAGCACTGAATCACAGTACGACAATAAAACCACAAGAGCATATTGTCACATCACCTTTGGCCAAACCGCTTTCTTAAAGCCCGATTTTGTCAGATCTCAGAAGCTAAGGAAAACTGGGCCTGGTAATATTTGGATGGGAGACCACTGGAAATATCAGGTGGCCACAGTAGCAAAAACCTGCTGTTATGTCCTTAGGCAAGACATTTCACCCACATTGCCTGGTATGAATGTGTGTGCTTGAGTGTTGGAGGTGGTCAGAGGGGTTGATAGCGCAGATTTGCAGTCTCGCTTCCATCAGTCTAACCCAGGGCAGCTGCTGCTACAAAAGTAGCTTACCAGTGTGGCGTGAAAAAATAATGCACGAAAGTGACTTTAAGAATTTTGAGGAAAAGTGCTATACAAAAGTAATAATAACATTCTTCTTATTATTATCATTATTATTATCACATATTTATTTACTCATCACATTGCCCAAAAGTATACATTTATTTACTTCTGCTTGATCTTTATTTCTTTGCTATGTTCTCTTGTTATTTTTATTCAGACGACTATTCAATACTATGTACAATAAGCAAATAATAATTACAGAACCCAGGCACATAATTCCCCACGTGTCTCTCAAAAGCAGAAAAACCTCCAGCCGTTCATCATAAGAACTTCCTCTTTCTCCAATCCACCTTTCAACACCTCAGTGCCGCTAGAGGACAGGACACTTAACTGCAGGCCTTTTGTCTCCTGTACTAAGTGTGCCGCTTGACTCCATAATCCTGGGTTCCTGTGCTGGACAAGCTGACTTTAAATCCACTGACAGTATCTGCGGATGTGTGCATGGCGGGGAGGAAACTCAAATTGACAAGAAGATAATAGGGCTTCTCTTCTCACAGAGGAAACAGTTAAGCCTTCAAGTATCCCAAATCTGGATAAGGTATCTCTATGTGAAAGCACTGGAGAGGTGGAGGGTGTTATTGCAGATGCTGTCAGCGGGGGGCAGGATGTTTTTCATGGGGCAGATCGCTTCCTGGGGACTTGAACTCGCGGCATAGATAACAGTATCCAAAATATAACATTACGCAAACTGGAGTTAAGTTAAAGGAAAGTACTTGCTAGTATGGGCTTTGGCAAAGACGAAATCTAAAATGCAAAAACAAAACTTTAACTAAAATATTGTTGATTTCTGTTAGGTAGCAGAATGTATCCATAAACGTGTAATAAAAAACAAAAAAAAAAAACATTATCAAGTATAGTCCCTATGATAAGTTTTACAGCTATACATACATTTTAGCATTGTCTTAGTTCAACAAGTGTCAATATTGGATATTTATGACAATACAGTATCATAAATACTGTCACATTCATTCTGAAAAACATATATACTGATAAAAAAAGCAATTCAATAAGCAATTCATCTTTAAACTCAGGCTTTTTTATATCCCAGATGTATGTGTCTGTGTAATCGAGTATGTGTTATAACTATGTGCATATCATATGGTACCTTTTCTGTACTTTAAGGAGCCTGCTAACTACATCTTGGCTGGGATTTGTTGTTCCGGGCATGCTCGTACCAACTTTCATTACTTTGATTTATTATGGTAGGTTGACCCAAATATATTTTATTTTAGGTATTTAAAAGATATAATTCACATATTCAACAACCTAAACCCACTCGAGTTATGGTTATTTATTTATTCCTAGCAGTACACATAATGTTTTGTTTTGTTTTTACTACCGGCAAATGCGTCAGCCATAAATAAACTGTCTTGTTTTCCAACCCAGCTATTTCCTGCCTGTTGCCCTCTTTAGAGCGTCGTAAGGTGAAATAGCTAAAGTTAACTCATGCTTTTTACAGCCCTAGTTAGTGGGACTGCGCCTCACCCATTTCCAGCATGATTCATGAAAACAAAGCCGCCTCAACCGTCACTGACATTAGCCGTTAGCTTAATGACACTGGCTGAGAGCTTCTGTCGTGCTCTTCTGCCTCACACGGCAACAGCTTTGAAAATAGCCCCCCCGATCAACAATTCAACAAGCTGATCAATCAATCTCTGTCACAGCGGCCCGGACAGGCAGGGGCGGGGGGCAGCGGCGGAGGATGGGGTGATGAATGAGAAGGGACAAACACGGGGTCAGAGGTCACGCAGGGAGCCTACTAAAGAGGAAGTGGTGCGGTCAGACTGTCTCCAAGTCATTAGCCAAGTATGTCCACTTTTGAATACTGCTGACATCATTGGTATTGAATATAAATGATAGTGAGGTTTGTTCATTAAACTCGAACTAAAAAAATATCTAATATTTTCAACATAATATTTTATTTTTCAGTATTTCAACATTTTTCAATTTCCTGGGTAAATTACTGGGAATATGCAGAGAAGGCTTATGTGTGAAAGCCAGAACATTGCCAGAATTAGTTGGCTTCCTTGGTTACGATCTTGGTTTCCAGGTTACGTGCTTGGTTTCCTGGTTACGCTAAGAGGTTACATTGCATTCTCCTCCAATTGAAATGATGCAGCAGCACGTTGCTATGTGAGAGACCCAATGCTAGGTCATGTGTGAACAGAGCAGACTCGGCAATGTTCTGGGACTAGTGCATGTCTGAATGGCGTTCACTGCTGTATGTTCTGGCATTTTGTACTTGAAAATGTATCTGTGAATCCGGCTTAAGTGGTACATGTTCCACTCATGGTACTCGGGCCCTGGTGCCGTGAGTGGAACATGTACCATTGGGAACAGGGCCCTCTGCAGTTTGGTATTTATGGTATTCAAAGACAAAGCTGTTAATGTTTGCGTCTTCATCTGGGTTAATCATCATTTATGACTACCTGTTCCATGCTAATTTTAGACCTGGTATTGTTTCATTTTAAACCATGCTTTGTCCTAATTAGATCTGGTGGTACTTCAAAAGCCAAATATTATCTTAGGTGGTACATGTTGTGTAAAGACAATTTACTGATATTAATATAAGGATAACACTATAGTCAAGACTTAGCAGTTTCATGCAGTTAAAGTCTGGAACTTTCAGAAGATGTGAGACACACTACTCTGACAATGTTTG
Source organism: Periophthalmus modestus (assembly GCA_019594935.1). Taxonomy (NCBI): domain Eukaryota; kingdom Metazoa; phylum Chordata; class Actinopteri; order Gobiiformes; family Gobiidae; genus Periophthalmus; species Periophthalmus modestus. The sequence continues at coordinate 7,849,217 of JAIEZT010001368.1, read as the reverse complement.
AATCCAGATTCGAAACAGTTCTGTTTACCTTTTTATATGACTGAAAGGATTTTATCTGCACTATCTTGTCAACATACTTTTATAATGATTAGTCTTGATTTTGCGTTTGTTTGTATTGTGATTTTAATGCACCCTTCTTGTTTCATTAAGCACCCTGAATTACTCTGTATACTAACTGTGCTCTTCAAATAAACAAGTTCACACTTACTTTGATAGCTAAGAAGTTGAGTCCGCTCTCGTTGGCCAGAGCCTTGGCGATCATAGTCTTGGAGCAGCCCGGGGGCCCGTACAGCAGTACTCCTTTAGGTGGCTGGATGCCCATCCGAGTGAAGGCCTCGGGGTGCCTCAGAGGCCACTCCACTGCCTGCTTCAGTTTCAACTTCACCTCCTCCATGCCTCCGATATCTGACCAACGCACCTGAACACAATAAAAAACAGTTCTATTAGTATCTTCCGTAGTTACAAAATTAAAAAAATAAAATACCCAGATGCAAATTTGTACAACTTGTAATCAAAACTACATACTCATATGAAGTATTTAAAAGTACAATATGTGATTTTCTGCACAGAAACTGTAGTTACTTTCTTTTATTGTATAAAAATTGTTGTATTTGCATTAACATTGTGGAATGGTGTGTCACACCTTTTATCAGAAGCAAGTATGACAGATATTGACAACACTCTCAATACCTGATGCAATGCAGACTGAAAATAGGCATTTATTTCCTTTTAAATCATAAATGCTATATACTATTTCTAATAGTAAAAACCTTAAAAATATAAAATCAACAGAAAAGTTTATTGAATCAATTGTGCACAGTCATTAAAGAGTTGTTGTCCCTAATAGTGTCGTCTCACCCTCAGCTGACAAATGAAAATACATACAGTGTATTTATACCATCAAAACAATCATACCCGTTTAGCCCAGTCAAATTGGCTGGAGGCTGCTACACGCACAAACAAAAGATACACCCGTGCATAACAACATACTATTACTAAAAACATCCATAACAATAGAAGTAAAGAATCAAGGTAAACTAAACATAAACATAACAGTTCTCAATTATTATCATGAACTACAAAATAGTATTGAATGAACTGAACAGAAATGCAAACTTTTTGAGATGTGGTGACACCCTGTGAGCACAGTTGTACGATAAATTTAAAAAGTGTAGATGGACTGACTTCATGAAGTGGCTCCAGTGGCTCCTGAACAATTGTTCCCTGACCAATTTTGAACTTCTGGTCATCAACTTAACAGATATATTTATAAGTGGAATACATGCGTGCATTTGAACACCAGATCCAACACTAATACCTAATAAGTGCATCATCATTTGGCAATAATAGCAAAAGTCTTTTCATAATGTTAAACTTATGTTTAACAAAGTATAACAAAGGCCCAAAGTTCAAAACAAAACTCACTGCCAACAATAGAAGCAACCAACTAAAGTCAACAATTTACCGTTTGACCAATTATTATTCATTTTTATGTCTAAATTTGGTAACTTTGGCCCTTTTTTGAAAGGTGAAAAAACTACATTTTGGATCTCAAATACTAAATAATTTACTTTGCTGACCCAATAACCTTTCGTACTCATGTTAAGCTTGTAATGGTAGTAAATAAAGGTAGCATATTTTATTTCATATTTCTTGACAAGCTCAAGAGGTGAGCCAAATACAACAGTAACATCTATAATTATATGATACGATGCCGGATTTTGCAGTTCAAAACTCAACCGGTGCCAATAAGGAAAGCATTCAACCTAGAAACCTATGATTGCACACTGATGTCATCCATGTTTTCTTGTGTAACCAACGAAGACGACCTTTTACACAATATTGCAGTTTCTCTTCCAAAAAACGGAAATGGAAAACTACACTGGGAAAGACATGTAGAATAAATAGGTTGGTTTGAACCATAGAGGGCTGCTGGTTTGGGGAATGAGCCAAGATGTGTCTGCCTGACAAATGGACCAAGCCCGGGCGGGAGGAAGGGAGTGCTGGAGCCATCAACAAGAGGATATTAAGCAGATAAGGTAAGAAACATCTCCTCCGGGCGCGTCACAAGGCTCTATATCAGCCTGCCTGTCTATCTCTTTATTATCCATTGATTTCTTGCCTTTTTAGTCCTCCTTTTTGAACACCTCTGCACCAATGGTTCCATCCACTGCTCTCTCTTGGTTATCCCACTATCTGCTTTTTATCTGGCCCTGCTCTCTCATTGACTGTGTTTACATGCACACAGAGGCAGAAATCAGGTTACTCAGTGAATCAGATGGACACGCGTATTCTGTACTAACACTGTTAAGAAGAAAGTGCATGTGCATACAGCTCAATAATCCAATTTGTCAATAGCATACAAAAACAAGACTATAGCAGTGTCCAGAACATTATGGTAAATTGACTTTTTGAGCTTTTAAACATGTTATAAGGTTGTCACTTGACCAAAAACATACTTGAAGTACTGTTTTATTTCACTTGCGCGTTTCAGTAATCCTGCATATTTAGCCAGGAATGACCAAAAAAGACTTGTAACGCTTAAAATACATAATATAGGACCTTTAAGAATCAAAAGTACCACTCATGTCAGCAGAAGGCATAAGAGGCTGCAAGATAATTTAGCACTGAAGATGGATACCAGGAGAGAAAGTGGTCAAGACAGAGTGAGCAGTGATTTGAGGTACTTTGATGAAGGTACATGGTCTTCATAAATGCGGATTATACAGTGCGGGACTAAGATCTGAAGATGGACACAAACAAAGGAAATGTGCAGGAATACAATCCAATAAATGACCCAAAAGACAACTCTTTTGCGTCATTTACAAATGAGGAATGATATGGATATTACTGCCAGTAGTAGCAATATCCAACATTTGTCATGGTGGTGTAGCCAAATTAACTTTTAGTTTTAGTGAAATCTGAAAATGTATGTATAACCCTTTCCATATCCATATCCAGTCCATAGTAAAATGTGTCAACTACAACTTTTTGTCCAGTTGACAGGTTTTACTTTCGGCTTTTATTACTGATTTTATGTACAAGTAGTCAAAAAAGTAGTACTGATAGTCAAAAAGTAAAGTTTTGTTAAGCATTTTGTAACTTGCCCTTTATATACACACTGCCAACTTACATCCATTTGCAGCCTGCATTTGCTACTTCACCTTCTGCTAGTATTCCTTCTATCTTTCCATCTTTTCAGCTCTTCCTCTCCTCCTCCATTCTTTCTTTCTCTCTCTCTCTATGCAACACATCCCAGGCCACCGATGCAGTCTCCAGGGAACCAAGCACCTAATGGAAACCTGGCGTCTGGCCACGTACTGTAAATACCCAACAATTTATGGACAGCGCTAGAGAGGGGGAGCGGACGGACGGAAGAGGAGGAGGAGAGGAAGGGGAGAGGAGATAGATCGGAAGCAGCCAAATGAGCCAGAAGACTGATTCAGACCACTAATGAGTAATGAAATGAAATAAGCAGATAAAAGCTATGGTTAAAGACACATAGATAGACTATACAGGAAACAGCTGAGCAACAAGAAAATGATATGCTATGAGCTACAAAGGAAGTGCGGTAAAGAGGAGATTGAAGGTACTGACTTATCAATTTGGTGACTTTGCAAAAACAGAAGACATTCTTGGGTCTCAGTTTGTGCACTGTCATTACAGTTGTTGGATTTATTAACAAGTAGTGGGTATTAACAATCTTTAACACATCCTTTATTAACAAGGGTGAGTGATATTGCAGAAAATGAAAATGCCGATATATTTTGGAGTTCAAGTTTTCAGGCAATATTATGTCAAACCCGCAGAATTTGTTAAAACATGTCTTTAAATATACAAGTTCAGGTTTATAACCCTCAGATACCAATCGATATTTAAACTAATAGTGAAACGAAATATTCATTTGACCAGGTATCAATACTAAAAAGGTCACATTCACAGGACAGACGAACCTTTGCTGAATAGCTTTAGAATGACCATGACCTTGCAGCACAAATATAAGACAATACATGCCCATGGACCACTACGGCACCTACTTGGATGACTAGGGGATCACATGGATATACCACCACACGGTAATATAAAAGAAAATACTACAATGTAATGGTAATGTTCTACTGTCTAAAGAGTGCCTTACTATCATTGTGGTATCAGAATCAGTACTGAGTCTATTTCTTATCCCAAATTTACACCAAAGCAGTAACAGTGAGTAAGTTATTTTAACCGGTCGTACAATCTACACCAACAATGTCATAAATGCCTCACATGCGGGTTTGAATACGTAAGGATTACAAAATGGTTTGGTGTTTAAACGTGACAATATACAGAGACTAACATTGTAGGAGCAGCTCTGATGGCTCTGGTGTAATTGACACTTAAAAATACACATGTATGCAGCTTTGCCTAAAATACGTGTCACTGAAGCTCCTGGTATAAATTTAGCTTTAGTATTGAAATAGAGTGGGAAATCTTAGTACCATGACAACACTGAACACTAATCACCTCTACAGTGTAACTGTTTTTGTTAAAATAATCTCCACTTGTTAAAATAATCGCCACTGATAGGAAGAAGAATTTAAATGTATAAATATATATCACATTCCATCTCTTATGAACTGTTGATACAATTAAAGACATAAGTTTTGATTCACACCTTGCCATGCTATATATCCCCCTCCTCCTTCTCCCTTGCCTGCACTAGACCTACTTATTATCTTTTACTGTTGTTTTCTGAACTTTACAGGGATATCTCAGGCTCTGGTCCTTTGATGGGGTGGAGAGGAAGGTGCAGGGGACTTCTACAAATTAATACAGTGGAAAAATATTAAAACATGTCCAATTAAAAGTTGGAAGACAGTGACTAAGTAGAACAGTGCTCATATTGTGGTGTACGTGACTGTGGAGGCGTCTGCGTGGCCAGTTCCAGTGGAAGTGTCTTATATAAAGTGGATTAGAAACAAATGTTTGCATTCACGCGGATATAATCAGGTCCGGAGCTCTGTGGCTGGACTTGAGAGGACATCAGAGGGAGAAATAAATAAATACAAATGTTTGAACACACTGAAATAAGAATTCAACTCGAGCAAATGAGTTTGCAGAAAAGTTGACGTACGGTTTACGAAATGTTAGCATGCACAATGTACATCAGGAAAACCAAATCTCAGGCCTAGTCCGATTTGAAGAGGATTTCAAAAATCCATGTAAACGCAGCACTTGGGACTGTTGTGGGAGCATCTCTCAAATCACCTAAACACGTCTGGAGAAGTCTGATCGTACTCGAGAGCAACCCTGCATGTAACAGCGCACTCCAAACATGCCAGATCTGAACCATTCGAGCTTCCGCAGAGCTAATCCAGGTTCAGATGTGTTGTGGGAATCCAAATGAGTCAATTTGCATTTATTTATTTATTATGGAAAAAAAGACAACAACAATCACATCAGGTTCATATGCCGACATGTCTGTGCCAAACTTCAGCTGTTTGAAGCTGTTTTAATCAATTGTCCATACAGTCTCTGTGGATCACAGCCCTTGTTTTTATGCAATTATAGCAATAAAGGTTTAGTACCCATTTGGCTTTTTGACCTGTATTTTCTCTCACCGGAGAACGAAGATACTGGATCAAGAGCGTACTTTGTAACGTAAAGTCTCATTGTGTGTCAAAAAATGTGCTAAACAAATCCAATGCACTAAAATGAATACTTTTGCTGAGTGCTTCACTTCCACTTAACAAGACTGTCTGTACACTGTGTAAGCAAAATGCGGTAGAGGGAGGAGGGATAGCTCTTTTTTCTACACTCATTGGCAGGAACCATCAGAGATCTGCTTTCAATTACCGGTGGAGGATGATGTGAGCCCTCTTCCTGTCCGTTATGTCTTGCACATGCAAACTCCAAAACATCCTGCTCTCTTTGCTTTCCTCCTCCTCTCCTCTCCCCCCCCCCCCCCCCTCCCCCCCCCCCCCCTCTCTCTCCCTCTCTATCTCTCTCTATCTATCTCTTTCTTCTTGTCCAGGGCACAGTCATTCATCACATCCAGCATGTCCACAGTCACTCAGCTTAAACGTCCCAGGACTGGCGAGGTCAATGGTCCGGAGAGTTTTGGGGAGTGAATGTGAGTGGAGAGGGAGTAGTGATGACTGCTCTGTTTCTTGTGGCTATGAGCTGTGAGCGCTGACGGTTTGGTTCATGAATTTGTTTTGCTGTTTTGGATGAGGCAGAGATAACATGATGTAAACCACTCCACTTCCTCCACAGGGCAGAGAGGGGCTGAGTGGAACTGACGCAAGGCTGATTACAAATACTGGAGCCACAGTCGCTGTTTTGGTTAAGCTGCAGTCATTTCTAATTTTACTCAGATAATGCAATCATACTGACTGATATTGAATGAAAAAGTAACTATGGGTCATTACTGGGGTCCATGCACATTATAGAATCATGTTATAAGCATGTGTTGAGGACCTTAATGTTTAACCCTCACCACAATGTACTTATGCCCCATTCACACATGCAGGCTGACCCATGAATTTGCCAAGGATTTTGCCAGAACAGGGTCATGCGTAAAACAAAGTCAGAACTGATATCCTTGCATTCTTCATCCGGCAATAAATTACCAGGAAAATACCTGGAAGGCTTATGTGTGAATAAAGCCAGAGAACTGCCAGTATCACCACTTGGTTTCCTTGTTTACCACCAGCATAGTGTCTAGTGAGAGAGCTTTATTACGTGCATATAGACCTGTCATGATGATTACTTTATTGACTTATCGTTCAATAGTTGATAGATTGAACAAAAATTTTCAGGGGTCAATATTTATCGTGTGTACTTTTTGTTAGTGTGAATTTTCTTAACTTTCTGCACAGCATTAAGATTTGAGGTGTAGATGGGGTGAATACATACTTCTACAACTCATCATCGATAAAAAATATGTTTCATGTATAGCTCATGTTTTTAACCATATTGTACGCTTAGAATAATTTTTTTGGGATAATTCTACTTTAACTTCAATATTATCATTTATCGTCTATATTTTTTTCATTAATATATCGTACTTTAAAATGTGTTATTGTGACATACCTACATGAATATTTTATTAGTTAATAAACATTATGATTAATATAATATTATTATTACTCAATCATTATCTAAGCCCAGTTAATGTCATTATGGAGTGATTAATGTTATTTGTCAAAATTAAAAATTATAAATAATTTCTATTTTTCATGAATTTAATAGCCTATGTACAATGATTGGGGTGTCTGCGTACAGTGGTGTATGAGTGTGTCTGTGAATGGGTGAGTGGTTCCTTGATGTAAAGGGCTTTGAGTGCCTAAAACGTTGAAAAGTACTACATAAATGTAAACATTTACAATTTACAAATACTTATAAAACACTACAATAACTCTTTTGATTTATTTGATTTTTGATTTATTTGATATGGGATTTAATATTTGATTTTATTATTCAAAGCGTTTAATGTTAAAGATAAACTATCTCCATGTTTGCAGATGATGTAAAACACATGTAAACTCCACAGGGGCAGACTTCTTAAAATACATTAGCCTTATGTGTCAAATATCTCTAATATCTCAATTGGAGCACCAACATTGTTGTAGAATAAATTGTAGAAGCCCAAGAGTTGAGGAGTAGAGGCACGATGCTGGAGTTCTAACGCAGGAGAAGTTTATTTACCATCAGTATAGGAGCAAGCACCCAGAGACAACTCTTAAGGCCTTGAGATCGTGTTGTCCATTTCAGTCCATAGCACAGTCAAGTCTGGCTAAGCTTCTGTTGTAGGCAGTATTAAACCCCTGATGACGTAGGCCAAGATAACATGGACTGAGCTGGCAGTAAATGCCCTAGATACAGCACAGAAATGGAATTTCTCTAAAAGACATGATCAAAAGGAGCTAAATGGCTTACATGCTGACATAGAGAGGAGGTGTTTTCAGAGGGACACAGACTAAAAGGACTACTGAAACAGACACACAATCTACAAATCATACATTCCGGTATGTTGTTGAAGAGGATAAAACATTATAAAAAAAACAAGAATGAACTAAATGAATGTAATTATAACAGTTGATGTACTGGGTCTTACCTTAGGAACATCTATAGCCACCTCCCTCATTGCACTGGGCTTCACCATAGACATAGCCCAGGTCAGGTCCTGCAGGGTGACGGTGACTCTTCCCTTCAGCTGCGGGTCCGACAGGTGTGTGGATCCTCCCAACACTCGCCTTAGTGCATGCAAACCTAAACACATAAATATGTATCAAAAATAAATCATTTGTCTTTTTATCTCATTCTCCCAACATCTATACACAATTGGGGGGAATGTGTTGCGATTGTGTTTAAATTAGCATTTTTTATGTTGAAATTCAAATTCACCCCTCAGTGCACATTTCAAAACACACCCAGGAGCATGAACATTTGAGAACTGATGTGAACTGGTAAACTAAATAAGTTTCCAATGCACTTGTAGGTGTCTACTCTACATGATAAGCACATGCATAGCACATCAATTTAAAAAAAGGATATTTTGTTGCTTAAAAGGATATTTCATGTTAATAAGCAGTCTCAGTTCATTTGTTTATGCATCAGAAACTATGTTATTTACCATTTGTCCTTTGACAGAGCAATGTTGTCCTATGAACTAAAGCAACATAACTTTTACCATAAATGGGTAAAAGTAAAATAAAAGTGAACACTCTGAGTGATCTCCATCTGCAGTTGACCAAACTAATCTACTCATCTGTCACATCCAACAAATTGGCAATACATTTGTAACTTGCCCAAGTCAACCATGAGGCCGAGGGAAATGTCCAGGATCTCCTGGATACCATCTCCAAGAAGGACGAGCACAAAAAAGAACTAAGGGACCAGATCACCGCTCTCACTCAGGACCTGGAAAAGGAGAAGGTGGAGAAGCAGGGTCTGGTGAGTCTTGTGGCAGAACTGCAGTCCTCTGTGAACAAGAAGGAACAGGTCTCTGCAGCAGCTCAGAGCATTCTGGAAACAGAAAAGCAGGAGCTGATGGCAGAAGTGTCTGGACTGAAACATGCCCTGACACAGGAGAAGAGAGCCGCTACAAAGGCTCTAGGCCAACTGGACAAGCTGGAGTCGGTAAACAACGTCTTGAAGATGGAGGGGTCCACTCTACAATCTGCTCTCACAGAAGAGAGGAGCTCTGTCAGAGAGCTCCAGGACAAGTTGGACCTGTTGGAGACAGAGAATCAGCGGCTGACCACAGACATGATCTGCCTAAAATCTGCCCTGACAGAGGAGCAGAAAAACCACAGACAGACCCAGGTCAGACTTCAAACCCTGCAAGATGAGAAAGGTGGACCTGGAGTCTACTATGGCAGAGCTTAGGTCCGCTCTCAGTGAGGAGAAACGCTCTGTTGAAGTTCTGCGCTCCAGAGAGAAAGAGCAGGGGCAGATCTTCCAGGAGCAGAAGGCAACGACACAAGCCTTAAACCAGAGTCTCCAAACTGAGAGACTCACATATCAGGCTGTGATCGACAAGTGCCAGGCTGCTTGCGCCTCTGCTCTGGAACAAAGAGACCAGCTGACACAGAAAGTGCAGGACATCAGCCAGGAGGTGGAGAAGCTCAAGGTGCAGCACAGAGATGAGCTGAGTGCTCTGCAGCGTACTGAAGAGCACAAGAGGAACATCCTGCAGGAAAAGATTCAAGAGCTTTCAGAAGCTCTGACCTCCTCAGACGAGACTAACTCTGCTCTGACGAGACAGAACCAGGAACTCCAGGAGACCATCGACAGACTGAAGAAGAGGAGGTGGTGGAGGTTCTCCCGTGGTACATAAACCACCTGTAGTATTAAGTGTATCTTGCTGAAAAGTACGGTATACTTCATTGTTCCTCTGCATTTGTAGGGGAAAATTGGAGTGCATAGAGGAACACAGTCGTTTTGAAGGGATGGGTTTTAATCATTTCCTGAGAAATGTGAAAACTCTGCACAAAAAGGTTTGAGTTGCCCAGGAGTCAAACTTGGAACCTCCTTGCTGTAAGGTGAGAGTGCTAAACCTTTAGCTGATTAATTAGATGGAACAATTAGCTCAAATATGAATTCAACACATTGGTATTGGAGCTAAAGGCTAAAGGTTTCCCACTTACCTTATTATTATTCATGTTTATTTATACAAAAAAAAATCTAATAAAAAACAAATACTAAGAACACTTTGTTGGTGTGACAGCACTATTATTTGCCTTTCTTGTAAATGCACATTCAGATAATACTACAGGAAGAATAAATCGTATCACGAACAACACTTTTTCATATAAAGACATTTATACATCTCCTTCTGACATATTCGATTACGATTAACATAATGACTTTCAACCATCTAATAGTCTTACATAGACTTGAGAAAACAGAGAATGAGTCAGAAGATTGGCCATTATAATTTAGGAAGAAATGTTATACATTTGGCAGTTGGTTAATACAGACATTTTCTGAGCACTCAAACCTCAAATGAGGGTACACCTTCATAACATGGTTAAGGACTCACAAGTCTTATTTATTTATTTATTTATATATTTATTTATTCATTCATTCATTTTTATTTAATTTTCTGGTTGGACACAGACCTGTCCATTATTTCATTTTTAAAGTGGACCTAAACATCTCTAAACTTACCAGGCTTCAATAGCACTTCCCAGCAGCCATAATTCAACAGATAAATAAGAACGTTAAAAAGGACATGAGTAAATGAACTTGTGTGTGGAAGTTAAATACAGTGACAGCTTATAGAACGTAACTGCACCTGGACGCCTGAAATAAATATTTGCAAAGTTGAAAATAAACATATCTGACAGTCGCTGGTGAAAGGATAAAAAGTGCTCTGATGGCACTGTTAATGCCATCTCATGACTGGCAAACAAGAATGCATATTATATATTAGAATATTGTGGTATATTTTGTATTTTTCTTTTACTACTTAAGCCAAGACAATTCCATCACTTCAAACGCCATCACTGTCCGAAAATATTCATTTGTTGAACTAGTCACAATTGATGTATTTGTGCTCATTAAACGACAGGGAGCCGTGGGTTCTGCTGTTTAAATCACATCCTATATCTCTGCTGCCGTCACCATAGCAACGGGTAAACAAATTCTCTTCTGTTCTGACTCTAGAGCGAAGGGACTAGTTTATGTAAAAAAAATATAAATTTTAGGCATTTACAGACAGAGAACAGGCTATTTTGGATTCACAGGTGAGACATTTAAGTTTGATGCACATTAAACAACTTGGAGCCGTGCGTTATGCAGTTTGTAGGTAATGTCGTAACTAATGTCGGTTACTATGGCAATAAAATGTTTTGGTGTTGTGATGTCATATAGATTTAGAACTGTGATGTCATAAAGATCTCTCTATGCTTTGAACACTGAGTTAGTACTTGAGTGTGCAGTTTACTCCGTACATCAGATCATAACATATCGAGACTTTGGTCAGTGCACAAGCGAGCTAATAAGTGAGCCGGCAAACGAGCAAGTTAAATAACTTTATCAATATACGTAGAACTTCTACATCTACAGTGCTTCACAGCAAGCAGATGGCCAACAAACCTGAGAAAAACTTTGAGATGAAGGAGCACAATCCTGAGGCCCCTTTGCTGGATCGCAAAGAGCGAAGAAAGCAAAGGAGGGCCCTGCTCCGAGAGGCGGATGGCCAGACAAATAATGAGGACAGCCTTCAGCAGGTCCTCACTGAGGTCCCTCAGGTTCAGGAACAGGAGGAGAACCAGGCCTCCCGGGAAGAGCTGCTAAAGCAAATGAAAATGCTGAAAGCACAACTAAAACAGGAGCAGGAGGAAAAACAGGAAACCATCGCTGCCTATCAGGAACAGTATGACCGCAGTCGTGCCTATGCGGAAAATCTCCAGAAGCAGGCACAACGTCTTAAAAAGGAGAGGGCCGCTGCTTTAAGCAAACGGATGGAGGAAGCCAGGGCGGAGGTGCAGGAGGATATCAAACGTCAGGCCACGGCCAACTCTTTCCTTCGAGGACAGCTCGACCAAGTCAACCGTAAGGCTGAGCAAAAAGTCCAGGATCTCCTGGATACCATCTCCAAGAAGGACCTCCAAGAGAAAGAACTGAGAGATCAGGTCACCGCTCTCGCACAGGACCTGGAAAAGGAGAAGGTGGAGAAGCAGGGTCTGGCGAGTCTTGTGGCAGAACTGCAGTCCTCTGTGAACAAGAAGGAACAGGCCTCTGCAGCAGCTCAGAGCATTCTGGAAACAGAAAAGCAGGAGCTGATGGCAGAAGTGTCTGGGCTGAAACATGCCCTGACACAGGAGAAGAGAGCCGCCACAAAGGCTCTAGGCCAACTGGAGCTGCTAGAGTCTGTCAACAACGTCCTGAAGATGGAGGGGTCCGCTCTACAATCTGCTCTAACGGAGGAGAGGAGCTCTGTCAGAGAGCTCCAGGACAAGTTGGACCTGCTGGAGACAGAGAATCAGCGGCTGACCCACAGACACGATCTGCCTAAAATCTGCCCTGACAGAGGAGCAGAAAAAACACAGACAGACCCAGGTCAAACTTCAAACCCTGCAGGATGAAAAGGTGGGCCTGGAGTCTACTGTGGCAGAGCTTAGGTCCGCTCTCAGTGAGGAGAAACGCTCTGTTGAAGTTCTGCGCTCCAGAGAGAAAAGAGCAGGGGCAGATCATCCGAGAGCAGAAGGCAACGACACAAGCCTTAAACCAGAGTCTCCAAACTGAGAGACTCACATATCAGGCTGTGATCGACAAGTGCCAGGCTGCTTGCGCCTCTGCTCTGGAACAAAGAGACCAGCTGACACAGAAAGTGCAGGACATCAGCCAGGAGGTGGAGAAGCTCAAGGTGCAGCACAGAGATAAGCTGAGTGCTCTGCAGCGTACTGAAGAGCACAAGAGGAACATCCTGCAGGAAAAGATTCAGGAGCTTTTCAGAGGCTCTGACCTCCTCAGACGAGACTAACTCTGCTCTGACGAGACAGAACCAGGAACTCCAGGAGACCATCAACAGACTGAAGAAGAGGAGGTGGTGGAGGTTCTTCCGTGGTACATAAACCACCTGTAGTATTTAGTGTACCTTACCTTACTGAAAAGGAAGTTCCTCGAGTCTAACTTGGAACCTTCTTGCTGTGAGGTGTGAGTACTAAAACTTTAGCTGATTAATTAGATGGAACAGTTAGCTCAAATACGAATTCAATTGATTTGTATTGGAGCTAAAGGGTAAAAGGTTTTTCACTGTTACTTTACTATTATTAATGGGGTTTTTTATACAATAAATAATCATTCAATTCAATCAATAATTTTCTAATAAAAAAATTAATAAGAAAACTTCGTTGGGGTGACAGCACTATTATTTGCCTTTCTTGTAAATGCACATTCAGATAATAATACAGGAAGAATAAAGGATATCACGAACAACACTTTTTCATATAAAGACATTTATACATCTCCTTCTATGACATATTCGATTACGATTAACATACTGACTTTCAACCATCTAATAGTCTTAAATAGACTTGAGAAAACATAGACAATGAGTCAGAAGATTGGCCATTATAATTTAAGAAGAAATGTTATACATTCGGCAGTTGGTTAATAGACATTTTCTGAGCACTCAAACCTCAAATGAGAGTACACCTTCATAACATGGTTAAAGACTCACAAGTCGATTTAACACATGTTTAACAGAACATAATCACTATCAAAAGTAAACAGCTAATTTATTGAATGAAATTAAAAAAAATCTCAAAGACTGCAGCTTTTTGAAGTACCATAATTACTTACACAAAAAAAAAAAAAATAGTAACAATATAATAAACATTATAAATTAAAAAAAAAAATGTAATCAAAATGCTTGACAAAAAAATTTCAATTAGATATTTTTTTTTCCAAATCATTTCAGCCCCATTGTAAGGTCAGAAAAGGTGAATTATTTGGAGATGCCGCATTTGCCGCTTCCTTCCTAGTGGTTCGGAGGTTTTCAAAACACTCAGGCTCTGACACGTTCTGTTGATACACGCCTATCTCCGAATGGACACTAATTCCCCTTTTCACACAGGAAATAATTGGACGTGCATTATTGAGAAGAAAGGAGTTTAGGCAGAAAGGATGTGTGACTGGCGCTGAATGCAGTGGGTCTGAGGGCTGGGAGCATCCGAACAAAAAGCTGCGTGTTCCATTAAAAAAAGAGCTTTTGTTTTGTAAATGCGAAGACATGTCAAGGGTTGATTGATGGAGGGAAGAATCATAAAGTTATTATCATTTGGGTTTTGGAGATTGCCAACTATTCTCTTGGTTGCTATAAACAGTTTGTGGTGTATTTTATCACATTGTGTTTAGCTAATACGAGCAAAGTTCTGTTTTGGACTGTGGGAGCTCAATTTCATTTTCTTATTTCAAAAACATCTCTAAACAATGACAGTAAAGTTGTAATGTGAACAATTTTGTGTGCAATCAAGATTAGAAGACTTAAATTTTCTTTTTTTCTTACCATTACTTTTGCCTTTCAACCAACCGGCATATAAATACATTCTCTTTCCCCTCCACTTTGTTTTAGCTATGTCACAACTCTCTCATAGTTGTGCTTTTTATTGGTGCAGCATGCGTTTTTTCTTTATTTTTTACCAATTAAAAGGTGAGATATGATGCATATTTCACTTTTGTGAGTAATGAAATTGTTCAGTCACCAAAAACATACACAGAGCTCACAGTTTTGTGTAATTTCTGCATGTTTCTGTACATTTTGTGAGCTATGTTGTTCTAACCTCTGCCTTATTCACCTGTACCAGGGGTCGGCAACCCGCGGCTCTTTCATCCTGTGGCTCCATGTGGATTGGAAAAATAAATTATAAGTATTTAATTGAAGTGTCTTTTATTTGTGTTAGTTCTTTTTTCAGTTGTAGTTTAAATGGGAAGAGTTTTGTGATCTTGAAACATTACAATAAAATGATATTTTTTTTTATTTTTCAATGCTCAAAATAAGCGTCACACTCGTGGAACTATGTTAAAAACAACCACCGCTCACGC
Organism: Periophthalmus modestus; assembly: GCA_019594935.1. Classification (NCBI taxonomy): domain Eukaryota; kingdom Metazoa; phylum Chordata; class Actinopteri; order Gobiiformes; family Gobiidae; genus Periophthalmus; species Periophthalmus modestus. The sequence continues at coordinate 7,834,178 of JAIEZT010001368.1, read as the reverse complement.
CTCACAGACAACAGTTTATAGTCCTGCGTAAAAATACAGCCCCGATTTGCAGATGCTGTGCGCAGAGGTTCAGGAGGAAGAGTCTCTGTAGCACTTCCTGGATTTCATAAGCAACACACTATAGTTGTTTTTACAAAGCATAAAGGTAAAAAAAATAAAAATAAACAATGGTATCTTAATTTTAGAAGTTAAAAAGTATTTGCGGCTCCCAGTGTTTCTTTTGTGGAAACCGGGTCTTTGGGTGTTAAAGGTTGCTGACCCTTGACCTATACCCTCCTACTCTGGGAAGCTATGACCTATCAGGGCAGCATACACATGCAGCCTGCTTTTTTGCCATGTAAATTTTCAGGTGAAGGGACACCATCTGCTTGTCTCCATGTGAATGTTCCACTGTATGGCACAAGACTGTGTCCATCTCCATGGTTCCAAGCAGGTGATGCCACTAGATCTGTGAAGCGGTGACCCTGCCCACAGTAAGAATGGTTTTAAAGTATTTTTATACAATACAATCTCCTTAACAGTATAGTATATGGTCAAGGCTTTATGTACTCAGATATATATATTTTTTTAAATGAATATTTTTCTTTGGGCCTCTTGTCCACACAAACAGATTTTTTAATGTCCTATACATAACATAGAACACTCCAGACAAAACCATAACCTCCCCTTTGAGACGACGATGCACTGTCCACCAGAAAAAGTTACACAGTTCACCTTTAATGCATTCTTCACTTATCTCTGTGCACAACTTAACAACTAATTTTGAATTAGAATCGATGGCGCTATTATTAGAAATATATAGTTAGTCAGACTATGTTTTGGTGGTAAAATATCTAATGTTACAACTTGTTCTTGAGGTGACAAAATCATATCTTTGTAACATTTAGGGTTAACACATCTACAGCCAAATCTTACACATAATAAACCCCCCCATAATGTATCCACCAGTGTACACAGCCTTCTTCATAATTTCCCTCACAGATGTTTATGACTCCCTACTCCAGAGACTGCAGTGGTTTGGGTGTTTGGAAACATTGACAGTGACATGAAATTGTTCAAAAACAAAAAGCAGCTTAAGACTGATCCGCAAGAACTTTTAATACAACTTCCTTTTTCATTGTTCATCTGTCAGAGTCTTGCTCAAAAGAATCTCCAACATAACACGTTTTCCCTTTGGTATTTATGGTCAAAAGATTCAAACTGGTGACCTTCCCGTTGATGGAATTTGGTTGCGACAGCCACTTGAGTTTTTATCTGTCACAGAGGGAAATGAGGGCAGATTAAGCGTTCTTTCCGGAGTGAACCAGGATGTTTTTCAATAAGCGGAGACATGTTTGTGGCAATTCCAATAAAGGCTTTTGAAATCACATTGAGTTTTAATGGGCGGATTACAAGTGCGTTCTGCAACAGTTTGGAAACATATGCCGGATAAATTAAACTACAGCAATGGGAAATGATTCATTGACAAGAAAGATAAACTATGTGGTGTTTGGGATATGCATTAGCCAGCAGTTCATCGAGTGCATGCAACTAAATAAATTAGCTCTAGATGGGCTGGTACAACTTTGAATAATTAACTTAATACAAAAAGAAATATGGAAAAAAGTCTATAGGTAGAGAAAGGCTGTTTCACATATACATGGATATTAAGTGGTTGATCTAACTGTGCTAACTGTTTTAGTAGTGCATATTCTGTCTGTTTTTTTTTATTCTTGTTTTTATTTTTTATTCTTGTTAGGTTTTTTTTTGGTTTTTTTCATTCATCTGTTAGGGGCTTGTTTTGAGGGGGCTGTGTGTATATATGTTTTAAGATGTATACACTGAAAACTGTTAATCTCTCATATTAGCCTTGGATACTACACCTTTCTTTGTAATCTGTTTGGTATATATAAAATCTTTAAATAAATCATACATAAAAAAAAAAAAAAATGGTTGACATGCAAAATTATAATAGTGGGAATATACTTTCTAATCGTTTATGAAAAAGCTGTAAATGCAATGAATAATGATAAATGAATCCTTCACTCTAATCTTTCAAACAAATGGTATATTAGTTTAGTTTGTGGTGTAATACTTGGAACTCAACCATAACATTTAAAGGCATAGAGGAATTACAAAAAAAAATGTATAATCTGATTTTTACTACTGAGACAAAAATCATAAAAACCTGTGGAAATTGCCTACCGCTAACCAGGTCTATCTTCATAAATCTAAACTTAAACTAAAACCACTGAATTAGTTGGAGGTATGGCGCAACACTACAGGACCTCAAGGCTAGAAACTCGCATCCAGCTGCATGTATTTAACCCGTACAGGTGGGGGAGCCCTCCTCTCTGACTCAATTACACAGCACAAGTGGGCAGTGATTAGTAGTTACAAAACCAGCTCGCCGCCATGTTTCCAGGTGCCTCACGAAGGCATTAGTTTGTTAAACACACCAGCCCTGCCAAAGCACATGTGTCCTCCCCACACAGACACTGCAGAGATGTGGGCAGGGGCTGGGGAAGGGGTGCAGGGGCAGGTGGGAGGAGAGCGGACGTGGAGAGCAGGCGACCAGGGGATTTACCATCAGACAAAGGCATCCTGTTTAGACTTATCCGGGACAGACCGCAGACGAGAGAGACTGCAGATACAAACAGTATTAGAATTTGATGATGTCATAATTTCAGATGTAGGGCAGGGGCCAGTATAACTTTTATGGAAGAGTTACCATTTTGAAAGGAATACCCAATATCCAATCTTATGATCCACAAATGTTGAACATTATCATTATTTACTAAGGATTGACTCCACAAACTTGCCATATTAAGCTGGAGGCTTAAAGTTCTTTCAACTGACGACAATCACATCTTTGGGGTTAAATAATGCCACCACATTATGACGCTATTGTGAGAAAATGATCCCATTTGTTTACTTAAACTGACAAAACATTGAGTGAATAGGCCCAGTAAATACATATTAACCATGAACCAGGTCAACAACTCTGCAATGTGACAGTTAAAACAGTAAATTCCACCATAGAATTCTGACCTCTACAGTGTTGTAAAGTCACGCAAACTCAACCAGAAGCATCAAATTAAACCAGGGGCACTGTATTTCTGACCTTGTTGAACCTGTCAGCCAATCACAGCCCAATACCTTCATCTCTCAGCCAATAACCATCAGACCACTAATATAAATGCACTCTCTGTCTTCTTGTCATTTCAGCTATGGTCGACAAACCTCTTTTCCAATGCAGCAGCAGAACCATCAGCCTCCTCAGCCACCCCATTCATTCTTCACAGCCAATATCTCGTCTTTGGCTTGTTTGTTTTTTTCAGACATACTTTATTTTGCATAGGGTCCCACTGAAGATAACATAGTACTGTCTATTTATGCAAGGACACAGTATAATGCTAGATTGGACAGGCAATATCAGGAAATCATAAATGTGACAGTAAATATTTCAAATGAACCTCTAACTCGGGGTTCTTGGTATATTACGTTATTCCGCAAACAATCTGAAAAACGAAATCCCGAGGTAACGTGATGACATCTCAAGGAGGATTAAAGAATTACACGGTAGGGCTATTGAACGATGACTCACCAATAATGCAGTTAGCAGGAGTGTCCGATAGCAGATGGACAAATCATTTCTAAACTTCTACAGTAAATCTGGATATGTGGCGGGTCGCACGGAGCGGGGGGGGAGACAGCTCTGTACTCTTAGATACCCCGGGGACAGTGGAAACTTGGTTCAACGATGCAACTTACACGATTCGCTTTAGGGATTCGGTCTCTCATGACTATTCTTGGCAGGCAGTGAGAACACATTTGGTTTAGCTACGAAAACATCCGATGGGAAGGGGCGGAAGGAGGGAAGAAGGGAAAAAAAAAGAGGCAACACAACAAATATTTAATGCGAACCTTATGTGGGCCCATTCTAGTTCTCAGTTCGTAAGGGATTTGGAGTTGGGAGAAATTATGGGCCTCTTAAAGGTCCTATATTGCACTTTGTTAAATACATGCAGTTGTGCTTTGTTTCATTCACACGTTTAGCAAACAAATCCTGCATATTGTTCTTGACTTAACTGAAACACTCTGTTCCACCTTGTGACATCACTTAGTGCTGATACAGGAAGCACTACCGTGTGCTTTTAAATTCCATACCTTCACTAGAATCATATGATATATATGAAACTTCTTCACTCCTCAGTACACCAAAAGATGTTGTAGACTTTTTGTCATAGTTTCTTGTAGATATTCTAGTGTATTATAAAGTAAAACTGTTCAAAATTGCCATTACCCTTAAAACTACCACTTGATGACATCACAACGTGGAACAGAGCATTTTGAGCTCTGGAGACATAATCATGAACAACATCCTAATAATGCAGGCTTACTGAAATATGTGCGAGTGAAAAAAAAATGAGTCAATTTCCCGTAATATAGGACCTTTAAATGTACAAGACTGAACACATCAACACTGGAGCCTGCAGTGGAGAGGGGAGGCGGCGATTTGTGGTTTTTAACAGGGATCGTCCTAATTAGCTAAGTCCGAAACAGAACTTCCTCCAAATCAGTGCCTCCTTTTCAGGGGTCATCCACATTGACCCTGGTGGTAAATGGGCCGCTTCTTTAGGGACTGAATGCACAAATGCTGTGATGTGTGTGTGTTATATAAGAGTGTCCTGAATACATCACAGGTGATTAGGGGATGTCAGAACTAATATCAATCTGCCAATGTAATGTAGCTTTACCTAACTGGTCTGCATCTCTGCACCACAGTGATTTCATAAAACCTGTAGGTAAATAGTCGATGTCTTAACAAGTCAATGTTAAAGGTGCGCAGTTTACTGTCTTTAAAAAAGTGGAAAACTGAGCTAGTTCAGTTTAAATTGCTGGCAGTGGTCCAATGTTATTACTTACCTCACTTATCTTATAACAACAACTATTTATTTATTTATTTTGGTTGGGACAAAGCGCGTTAATGAACAGACATGACATGACAGACATGAACATAAACACGGCGGATTATAGCCAAAGCCTCATTTCCAACCATTGTCCCAAGGGCTGGGGTCACAGAAGGGTCAAAATAAAAACTGCACAATTCCCATAGCTGCAGATTCCACATATTGCACATTCCACTCAACTAGCATGCTAACAGTGCACTTCGTGATTTTTGCACACTAAAGCACTTTACTGCTTATATAATATCTCTGTACCGGGGCAAGAGAGGTTGGGTACAGGGCCTTTAAATACCATTTTGTTATGAATAGCACCAGGTAAATGACATGTGTACAGAAAGAGTGCACTAAAAGGTTTGATACTTTATACAAATATTGATATTAAACTTATTATTTATACAATAGTTGTTTCAATATTGATAGCTGTTCAATTGAGTATCTAGTTACTATACAAGTTTTCGCATCAATATCAAATAGACACTCCAAAAATTTGGTAAGCGAAAGTTCATGCTGTGTAAGATGTCAACCAACTACTGCTACGAGACCATTTGCTTTGGTGACAACAAATATCAGAGCCAAAAACGACAAAAATACAAGTGAGGACAACTGTACGCAAGTCAAACAACAATGTCAATCCTCATGTTATCCCAAAAAAACCTCAAGCCAACAGATACAAGCTCCTATTATAAACACATCCCCAATCAGGCCCAACAAAAGTCCCATTCATTCCACTCCGGGTCGTATCCAAGACAGGCATCCGCGTTAGCTTTAGGGAGGAAGAAGAAAGGATGCGCCGGGAGGTTAAAAAGTTCCATGAGGACTTCAAACGGGAACGGCTTCACAGAGGGCCATTGTCAAAACTAGCGTAGCGTCTCCTTCTATGCTCCTGAGGTGTGTCAAAATCTCATTCTAGCACGTCATTCCGACATATCACCACGGGAACGCTCTTATCCAATTATGTAGGTGTTGCGGAACATCTAAACAGTTTGTTCTTCTTAGCGCATGTCCTCAGATGAATTGCGAAATACTTTGGGCATTACATGATCGCTGCGGAGGGCTTGATTACTGGCGGGGGCTTCCGGAGCGCTCCTTGCACCTGTATTTACAATAGCTCAAACATCTGTTCTTAGCAATAATACGCGTGCTTGCAAGAAACACACACATGCTTCGGAGGAGTGCGGTATACAGTGCATGTGTCAATGGCTGCGCGAGGTATAAGAGCTAGGGGTTAAGGAGTCCAAACAGCCCATTTCCGGATTTTATAAACAAGTGGGGCTCAAATAAACCTCGCATGCTGATCCGTGGATATTATTTACGCGGCCCGTTCAGAAATTCCACGAGTGTCTTTAAAAGGATAGGGCGGTTGCGAAAAGTGCTTTATAAGGGAAAGAGTGAGGCTGTAAACATGGCAGGCATTTAGCACTGTTTGGCCCATTTGGTGTCCGCCGGCAGAATTTATGTCAAACACTAAAGCTGGACTTGTGTTACTGCTGATGTATATGCAGTATTCATTTCCGTTGTGGAAGAAAGATGGCTTGGCTGTATTTGGGTTAGAGGGATTAGTGCAAAATGTATGAGGTAGACTGTCCAACATGTTTAAGAGAATAAATGAACGAAAACAAACAGAGCGAGACATGAAAACAAAACTGATCGTATAAAAAAGATGTATTACACTATCAAAGAAACACACATAGGGCCTACCACACATTGAGTGTTATAGCTAGATTAGCCTATAAGAGTATTAAGCAATTAGCCGACTTATTTGAATTTAAAGCAGCAGGACTAATCTTAAACCGAAATAGTAATTCTAATGGTCACATTAAGATCTCAAAATGTGTAATTACTGAAGTATCATAACGTCCTCTGTGATCAAAAAATATAGTATCTCATGCAAGTCTCTCCATGGCCTAGCACCAAAGTACATCTCCGACATGTGCCATATGAACCATCTTGCACATCTCACACTCTGAGGACTTCATGGACCGGCCTCCTGCTGGTGTCCGAGACGGGACTAAACATGTGGAATTAGTGTTTCAGTTTTATGCAGCTAAAACCTGGAACAATCTACCTGAGATGTGAGACAGGCCTCTATTCTGACAATGTTTAAATCCAGGCTCAAAACAGTTGTTTAGTTGTGCATATGACTGAAGTTGAAGTTTTTTACTCTGCACTCTCCTCTGTTCATTATGTGTACGTATGTTTTTATTTGTTTGTATTGTGATTTTAATGTATTTCTTATTCCGTAAAGCACTTTGAACTACTTTGTGTGCATTGCCCACAAACTACAAGTTAGTTAGCAATTCATACTTCAGGCTTCTCCCCAAAGCTGAAAACTTCAAGAGCCTTCAATCAACTGCCGTGCTTGTCAGAAAAAAAAAAAGTGCTACTATACATTCCACATCCTAAATTGCAATGCCTACAATATAAAGCAAGATAAGGGGGGAAAAATATGTTGAACTTGAACATTGAACTTTCCATTACAAAAGACAATTTCAGTAGTTATTTCAATTATAACGTTAAAATAGTATGAGATTCAGTTTGGGCCAAAGTTGAATCTTGAACTGAACCAAATCAGCATCAACGGCATCTTCTAGCAATTGTATGTTACTGGACAACAAAGTCAAATCAAAAAGACAATTGTAACAAAGGTATGTAAAAAAAAAAAAAAAGTGTTGTGTCAATCAAACAAGTACAAATATTCAGCAACTTAAATTTGCTCTATTTTCTTTTTCAAATTGACTAGATGCTAAAAATCACGTCTGCCCTTTTCCTGTCAAGTACCAGTCCAGCCCAAAAGCTTTCAGCCCAAAGCTTGTGTTTATTATTGCACTTAATCAATTTTTACTGGGCCTTTTTGTTGCAGCGGGCTTCCCCTTGTTTGGAGAGGCTTGTAAACAGTGGCTCCGGATGTGGCACAGGCTAAACAGGCGCACACAAATACACACAAACACACACACACACACACACACACATTGACACTGTTTATATTGTGGAAATGAGTCATCTGGATCAGTTATACGACTACAAGACGACAGAGAGACGCCCGGACACTTCCAGGCTCCAGAGAACATGTGATGATGACAAAAATGGTAAAACATACAAAATGGTACAACTAAAATGCAGTAAGTATGAGATCAAATTATAATGTATACAACTAATGAAGGTATAATTAGTATAAAGATCTTTTTAAAGCATTGCTAATTGCTATACATACAAACTTTCATAACTTGCATGTTTCAGGTTCTACCAATCATGAAATTCCCATCCACCTAACATCACTGATTACTGATAAGGAGTTCAGGGCTCACACATTCAAATAGGGTGACTTCTTTCTGTTTTAAAATGTGCCCCTGCAACTTTGACAAATCTCCACCAGAGGGCACTATACTGAGAACAATAACTGAGCTGCCTTATTGGAAGGGCCAGCAGTAATGAAACACAGTGGCACATTGGAAAGGGAACAAATGGTTTCATTTGTCTTACAGCAATTCAACGCTAACATTTTGAATTGGAAACATAGAGATATTGTGTACATTTGCAATTGCCTGAGAGGAAGTAATAGCCAAAAGTCTGCATCCATCAAATTAACAAAACAGACACCTTATATTCAACACTATGGGTTTAACCTTGACCAGTAAGGTTAGTGTTCATTCTTTCTATTGTATTCTCTTAATATTATTCTATTGTGAGACTGAATGGACGCAATTAGCAAACTGCAAAGGCTGTAATTATTTAAGTAACATAATTCCCTCCACATACAACAAAATATTCAGTTTTATTCTGCATAATAATATATATCTGTGGAAACATGTTCTGAAATGTGACTCTTGTATTAGTTTTTCAGTTTATATTTTATAGTCTTTTTGACATGTTCAAAATGTTGACTTTGAACGGAACCCTATTATTAAAACTTAAATTGCAAATCTAGGCAGAAAACTTGCAATTAGATACTTTTTTTCCCAAATTGTTCAACCATACCTCAATCCAGTAATTATGTCCTAGTACTATGTAATACGTTATGAGTGAAATGCCACTTGTGTTTATGCTTGTCCCCAAACCTATGCAGACGAGCAGCTGTACAGTTCTGGTAGGGGTGCACATGACCCTCGCGTGCTGCTGCTGTTGTGATGTTGTCCCTACATTTGTATGTCTCAGGAAGCCGTGTGTCTGCAGTATATCGGCCCGTGCTCATTGTTACCTGAGCGCCACGAGGAAACAACTGTGGTCCCCAAACGGCTTTGTTCCTCTTAATAAAAGAGGAGGAAAAAACACATTCTGATCGTGTGCGCATTGTGCAGGGTCGGCTCTGTGTATTTATACAGGTTTCTATGCAACGTGGACATCCAGGTAAACAGAATGGGGTTTGCACAGATGTTAGGGCTGTGCAATTAATGAAGGTTATCAAATCGAGATGCAGCCATTTCTGACAGTCAGTGATCAGCTTGGGCCTTTTGCATTGAGAAATCTATATCCAGTCAGTTCAGACTTTGGTGGTATAAATTTAAATTATTTTGTGTGCTAAATGGCACAGATTAAAAACTTTTCTTATCTATGCTCATGAATTACAATTGAAAGACATATGTTTTGATAAGAAAAATAATCATAAAGTAAAATAAAAAATAATGACGATTGTGACCACCAATCACACGCACACACCGCTTTTGTACTAAGCAATGTGGGTGAAGTGTCCTGCCTAAGGACACAACAGCAGGACTTGGTCTAAGCTGAAATCCATCCTCTAACCTTCGGGTTGGGGGACCACAGCTCATAGAGTACATCTTTCCAACACTGGACAAACAAGTTGAAATCCAAGCTGTACATAGCCAAGTTCTTCATTTTAAATACGACTTTTTATCAGTGCCTTTATGTCCACATACTGCGCAAACACGCACGCAGTGAGGTTGTTATCCTGATGTTGCGAAGCCATAAGCGACTGGAAACTTTGAATCAGTCTATTCTCCTGTGGTATCCTTGTGCAGCCCGTGTTTGCTCAGTGATTTGGCTTGGGCAGATTTTCGGGGGGAACAAGGCAGGGTCCGGCGGGGTTGTGGAGGTTGTCTCCCCGCGGGACGACACGAGGGTTCTCAGAAAACAGCAGCAGTCAAGTCTATCCCTGTGCGGGACACTAAATCACACGGCTCTCCCCGGCACTTCCGTATGGCTCCCTCCACCACTGGAAATGCAATCCACCACACACAGCCCAGCGCCCGGACCACCCAGGAGGCCAGAGGGTCACCCAAAAAACAAACTGCTAATCACATCCAGAGGTGCAGGAGAGGCAACTAACTACCTCAATAGTTTTATCACAACAAATGATTGTTTTCAAAGTTGAGCTGAACAATTTTGGTGCAAATATAGTTGAGATTTATGTTTAAGACCTAGATTCAGTTCACAGTGCATGTTTGAACACAAATTGGTACTAGAAGTAGTGTTGTCAAGATAATAAAAATAAAAACTCGATTTCAGTACTAATGAATAGGCTTTATTGTGTATACTAATTTCAGTGGTATACAGTACAAGGATATTTCAAAAATATAATTTCCAAAACAAAATAATAGTACTTTCTTCTTTAGTTATTATGTGGTCTTATACTAGTTCTTCTTTTGTTTTTTTTTGGATACTTGCTCAAATTAATATCTACATTTGATATCAGTCCGAGTATTAATTTTGGATTTATTATTTATTTATTGGAATTTCCCCACTGTGGGACTAATAAAGGCGTATCTTATCTTATCTTATTTGTAGTATCAGATTTTCAATACTAGCTAGAAATGGCTAAAGGTCTTGAAATAGTTTTGAAGAAAATTGTAATGAATGCAGCTTTGTGGCAGTTTTGTATGAAGCAAACATTTTTAGAGGTGCACTATGTAACTTTTCTGGTGTAGGGTCTTAGATCTGATTATCTCTATGGACATGTTATTGGTTTTGTCTGGAATGTTCCATACTCTGGCATTAAACATATCCATCTCCATGGAGACAAGCAGGTGACGACACAAGGGCAAATTACAGATCTGATCTATGAAGACACTAGGGATGCAGCGATCCGATAATGGTATTGGATATCAGTGCTGATGGAAAAAATTTGCTGGATCTGGTATTGACTTCCAAATATCAGTTCAGCCGATATCCTGGTTGGACAAAAAAGTGGATGTATTAAGGCTATTTACTGGCCGTGATTGGACCAGGAAGTCTCGTAATGAACTTTTATTTACATAAAACTGTTTGGCAGTTACATATGGGATAAATAAAAGCTATATGACACATTTGCATCAGTTATTTTTGTTTTAAGGAAATAAATGCCATTTTCAGTCTCTGCACTGGTATCGGTTCATATCGGGAATCGGCAGCCTAAAAGTTATAGTATTAGAAACACTATCGGAAATGGAAAAGCTGGATTGGTGCATCCCTAGAAGTTACAAGCCTACCTAGTGTCTACAGTAAAAATGCATGTTTATGAAATCCCATAATATCCCATAATAAAAACAAAGCAAGACGGATATGTTTAATGCCATACTGTGGAATATTTAAAGCAAATCAATACTTCATAGAGAGGAGCAGATACCAAGTAACCTTGCACAGCCAGGTGGATTCTCACGATATTTGAGAATCCATCTTGGAGTGCCCCCCCCCCCCAGATGTACTTTAGCTTATTTTTGTGTAAATATGTACTATTTTGTTTGTTGACAACATGTAGAAGGCAATACCTTTGTAAATTTGTGGACAGGGACGATGTATGTGCCGTTCTCTCCACCGAATGTAATATAAGTTAGATTTTTGTCTTGTTCCACTGTTGTGACACTGTAACAAGACCCTCAACCAGAAAAGTTACATAGTGTAACTTTGAAACAAAAGAACCAATAATTGCTGACTTTACGATTTGCCAATTCAAGTTATGCTTTTCATTTGAGATTAATCTTACAAACCTATTTTGGTGGCACCAATATTATTAAAGAAGATGACTGTGCTTGTGTCCGCTATATAGTTATAATTTATGACACCCATGGATCATTATGTTATAATTTGGACTATTTAAGTTGCAATATTCAACTAAAACAACTCCCGCGTTAGAAAACTGCGGTGCCCAATAGGAGCCAAAAATCACTACGCAGCACTGCCAAATCCTGCACGTATCACAGATTTACAAAATAAAATGGAGACTGAAGTAAGCAGAGAGCCGTGGACATATACCGGTGGTGGAGAATATGGAAGTAAAATGGCATCTTAAAAATAACGTTGCAGATCAAATCACCCCAAATACAACTTTGAGAGTCTAAATGTTGAGAGGAAACAACTATGGTTAAGAACACTGAAAAGTTAATTTTGTATAATAGGTCTGCTTTAAGTACAATCATGGCTACATAACCTTTTCTCATCCCTCACTTGAGTTCACATCAACAAGCTGCACACACGCAATGCATCTCCATGTGTGGGGAGTGGGTCAGGGGTAAAGGGGGCAGAGGAATTTCACAACAAGTGGTGGTTTGAGTGGTTTCTGTAGCTAGCACACAAACCTCACTTCCTCCGGGACAACCAACAGAGTGGTAGACCAGGGCTGTTCAAAGGAAGAAGAGATGTGTCACTGTGTCCAAAGAAATGACTATGGTCACACTGATGCATTAAGTTAGGAAAAAAAGACATATAATACTGTAGCTTGAATACTACTATGATTACTACAAATCAGCAAGGTTGAGTTTATATGCATCAAACTTAAATAGTCATTTTTAAGCAGATAATGTGTTAGGGAGAAGTGTTACCTCAATATGTATCTGCTGCCTATTGACAGAATTGGCTCTATGACGACGGTAACCTACTTCTGGGGTAGACTGACAAATGCAAAACTTCCAGTCTTCGCTATTGTCCCCTCAGACCTCTACCAATCACTCACTCACACACCTTATTAGGCAACGTAGTGAAGTGTGTTGCCAAAGGAAACAACAGAAGCATCCATCCACGCCAGACTTCGCACAGATTACCTTTTGAGTTGGTGGACAAATACTGCAACCACTGAATCCCTGCTCCTTCAAGTCAAATATAGAACCAAAGAATTTTAAAAAGCCCTAAGATTTTTTGAACAAGCAAAAACTCAACTAATTTTGTAACTCTTTTGGCTGCTTGCACTTTAACCTAAATGTTGATTCTGGTTCTCTTTTTGTCAGTTTCACACATGAATAGTTAAGGTGTGATTTCACAATGTAGCCAGTGGTTTATAGTGATGTGTAAATACATACCCGCCTCCTTACAGACAGCTGCCAGGTCTGCTCCCACATATCCATGAGCGCTCTCTGCCAGCCGGTTCAGCTCCTCCACCGAGGCGCTGTGAGGGACCGTGTGCAACAACTTCTGCAAAATGTCTGCTCTCTCCACCGCACTAGGAACCCCAACCTGAGCAGGGCATCAGAGTTAAAGACTGCACATCCACTGTCCTCTAAACTTCATAGGAACTATAACCATGCTTGAATAATTAACTATATTTATATACTTCAGATGTTCAGATTTGTTTTGTACTTTTAGATCCAAGTATCCTTGTTCGAGATAAGGTATTTATTTAAAACAATCATGCTAACAATCATGCTATTACAATGTGATAGAATGAAAACATGAGAGTCACCACTTTAGTACTCACCTCCAATTCTTTGTCAAATCGCCCGGTCGACGGAGAGCCGGGTCAAGGGCATGGGGTCGGTTTGTGGCTCCAAGAACCAGCAGCTGACCTGAGTGTTCCTCCTAAGGCACAGGAGAAATACAGTCAAGAAATCACAATAGTACGATATATTTATAGTTTTTCCACAATCGTTTGTTGCAGCATGTACTGTATATACCAATGTGGTAACTCAATTGGTGGAGATATTTCCATTATAGCATACTGTTAGTAGAGATGCGTAGATTATCGAAATAGAATACCATAAATGTTGTTTTGAAGATAAACATATGTTTAAAATTCCATGTAAGCCTCTAGTGGTATTTGTGCATGTAGTACAAGAAACCCAACATCAGGGTGAGAGAAATCTGGGAGGTGATTGAAAACAATGTAAAGCTCTTTGAATTTAAACCCAATGCTTTGTTTTTTCAATAACACACATGTGACAGTGGGCACCTTGAAAGCCTCCCTCTGTAATGTTTGTCAGTGCTGGCCTGGTCTTCTGTGCAGTGACATGACTACAGAAGTATTCTCTCTCTCCAGTCTATAATTACAGAGGAAGTGGGCTCTTATGGGCTCTGGCAAAGCAAACATCAGAATGACAGCTGAAATCTGCAACCTCATCACAGATGCTATGAAATTCAACACAGTACCTAAAGCTGGAACAAAGTGCTAATTACAGTTGTTTTATTATCACTGTGGACCAAAAACCACATTTCATTTCCTTATTTTCATGTTTTGGCCATGATTTGATAAACCTAGTGTGGAATGTGTTAGCACAGTCTGGCAGCAAGATGGAACATATTTTTCTCAGATTTGAATTCCACAGGGATAATTGAAATATGCTAATAAATTACAGTTGTACAAAGAATGCTAAAGGGGAAATGCCAAGAACTAATCACTACTGCCAAGTTTGGAAAATACAAGAAATGCACTATTATTGGAGGACAAAAAACAAATGGTGTGTGTGTCCTGTGATGACAACAAGCAGGTCACAGCAACCTGAAATCTTCTTTTTCTCAGGCTCTGATTGGCTGTTATTGAAAGCCATGTTTTTTGGCTGAGAGGTCTTGACAAGGCAAAGAAAAATTATGATACCCAAGGGACACAACATAAGCAGTTTGAAATGCATCCAGGAAGCAAAGACGGCTTCCTGTCTTGTCTGTTTTTTGAATACGAGTGATATTACTTTGAAAACCAGCTCTAAAAATCCTGCTTTAATGGCTACGTGACACTGCTGAATTCTACATGTCTCACTGATTACGAAAACTAAATTTGAGAACAAAGTAAGTACAGAGCAGTTGGCATATGCCAGTGGTGAAAACAGGGGATGATTGGAGCAATGTCTTGCATTTAGAATGATTTGTGCATGTGATCTTTATACTCCTTATATTCAACTTTGAGAAGAGAAATGAGGAAATAACTATAATATGGTTAAAAGCTTTAAAAAGTTAATTTTGCCAAATAGGTCTGCTTTACGGTATTCTATATGCACAGAATGGTTTATCACTATATCACCCCAAAAATGGGTTATTCACACTTTCCTTCATATATTGCACTGTATAATGTTCAATTACCGAACCAATGCCGTCCATCAGAGTGAGAAGAGAAGCCACCACACGTTTCTCCACTTCATTCTGCGCTCCCTCTCTCTTCGGACAGAGGGCGTCTAGTTCATCGATGAAGATTATGGCCGGCTGCCTGTATCCGAGAGAGGCAAAACTGTCACCCATTTAACTTCTAAACATCAAAGTGCAAAAAAACACTTGACCATAAAAATCTATTTCCCACACAAAATTTCCATCTTGTTAAAATGACAGGTTTGACAGGTCAGGTCAATGACAGGTCAAGACCAAATTTGAACTGAAACTCAAAAAATCTGAATATTTGCTTGATTTGTTGTCAATTTAGATGCAAGCTGTTATTCTGAGATACTGCTAAAACATAGTATGACAGCATGTGGTGTTAACTGCCTAATTTGCTAAAGTGGTCCTGTATTGACTTAGTGTGTCACAAAGAACACTGAGATGATGCAATTGCTGGGCAACACTGCAAGTCTTACCTTTGAGAAGCTTCACTAAAAATCTGCCGGAGTCTTGCTTCAGTCTCACCATAAAATCTGTAAACACACAAAATCATTATTAGAACTTTCAGGTTATATATTTTTTCCTTTTTTCTAAGAATGGGTAATAATTAAATGCAAATTATATACAAAGTGATCATTTAAATCTCTTGAATGGGGACAGAAGTTAGCATTAATAATTCATAATACTATGTAGTCATCCTAACCTAGTTGTTCGAAGGAGACACATAAATGATAAAACAGGTGAACTGTTCATGGAAATGATTCACTTTGAAAATGCCTTATGTTCTAATGTTGATGATTTGCTGAACTCTGTGACGTCGAGTGTTTTGAATGTTCTGGACACCATTGCCCCGATGAAGGTTAAAATGGTTAAAGATAAGCAGAAAGCGCCATGGAGGAATGATGACTTGGTCAGGGCACAGAAAAGGGAGTGCCGGAGGGCCGCGGGGAATGGCGCAAGTCAAAGCTCCAGGTTCATTATGAGATTTACAGAGAAAAGATGCACATGTACAACCACACTTTATGTAGAACAAGGCAGAGGTATTTTTCTGACATTATTGGAAGTTGCAGTAACAACTCTCGTGTCCTGTTTGCAACAGTAAACAGATTAACAAACCCTCCAGCTACGCTGCCATTAGAACTAATTTCCATATCCAAGTGCAATGAGTTTGCAGTATTCTTTAATGACAAGGTTCAGGCCATTAAAAATGCCATCAATCCCACAAAGCAAATAACATCCCTGCAGCCACCTAGACACTTAGAGCTGACTCACTTTGCACCTGTAACTGACAAAACTGTTCAAGAGATCGTCACCAGTCTGAGTTCATCTACATGCTGCCTCGATGTGTTACCCCACTAAATTTCTAAAGTCTGTGCTCTCACAGTTTGCTGTCACCAGTCGCTTGCATAGTTAATATGTCACTTCAATCTGGAACATTCCCAAGAGCTTTGAAAACTGCAGTTATCAAGCCTAAAGAAGAGCAGTCTTGATGCCACAATATTGAACAATTACCGACCAATCTCTAATCTGCCGTTTTTTAGGCAAAGTCCTTGAAAAAGTTGTTTACCAACAGCTTATTAACTTCCTCCAAATTAACAACTCTTTCGATACTTTCCAGTCGGGTTTTAGACCCCACCACAGCACTGAGACTGCTCTTATCAAGGTGACAAATGACATCCGCCTGAACACTGATGCAGGCAAAGTCTCAGTCTTGATCCTGTTAGATCTGAGTGCTGCTTTTGACACTGTGGATCATGGAATCCTCTTACAGAGACTAGAGGACTGGGTGGGCATCTCTGGTACAGCACTAAACTGGTTCAAGTCCTATCTAGAAAACAGGGAGTTCTTTGTTGAAATTGGAAAATGTGTCTCAGATAAAATGTCCCTGAGCTGTGGGTGCCCCAGGGGTCAATTTTGGGACCCCTGCTGTTCAATCTGTACATGCTGCCGCTAGGTCAGTTAATACGCAGCAACAATGTGTCTTACCACAACTATGCAGATGACACTCAGATCTATGTCACACTGGCAGCAGGTGAATATGGACCAGTGGATTCACTCTGCCACTGCATCCAACAGATCAGTGAGTGGATGCAAAACAACTTTCTTCAGCTAAACTCAGACAAGACTGAAGTCATAGTCTTCGGCCCAGAGAAACATAGAGAAAGTGTCAGCAGTCACCTCCAGTCTCTTTCTCTAAAACCTTCAAATTGGGCTAGAATTTAGGGGTAATAATGGATTCAGACTTGAACTTTAACAGCCACATCAAATCAATAACATCTGCAGCTTTTTACCATCTAAAAAACATTGCAAAAATCAAAGGTATACTGTCAAAACCAGACTTAGAGAGACTTATCCATGCATTTGTCTCCAGTAGGTTAGACTACTGTAACGGCCTGCTCACTGGCCTCTCCAAACGGGCCTTAAGACAGCTGCAGTACATCCAGAACGCTGCTGCTCGGGTCCTGACCAGAACCAGGAAGTACGAGCACATAAGTCCTGTGCTCAGGTCTCTGCACTGGCTTCCTGTAGCTCAAAGAATAGACTTTAAAGCAGCTCTGCTTGTGTACAAGTCTATTCATGGCTTAGGTCCAAAGTACATATCTGACATGTTAGTGCCATATGAACCATCTCGCACTCTGAGGACTTCAGGGACCAGCCTCCTGCTGGTGCCCAGAGTCAGGACTACTAAACATGGGAATCAGCGTTTCAGTTTTATGCAGCTAAAACCTGGAACAGTCTTCCTGAAGATGTGAGACAGGCCTCGACTTTGACAATGTTTAAATCCAGCTCAAAAACGGGTTCTGTTTATCTGTGCATATGACTGAGAGGGTCTTATTTATTTTTTTATTCTGCACTCTTTGTTTTAATGTTTTAATGTCAATTTTATGATGATTATTTGTGATTATTCATGTTTGATTTGTGTGATTTTAATGTTTTTCTTATTCTGTAAAGCACTTTGAATTACCTTGTGTACGAATTGTGCTATACAAATAAACTTGCCTTGCCTTGCCTTGCCTAACAGTCCTAAGAAATATCCTAAATGAAAATCTACAATAGTGGGGCCTGATCACTTGTATTAGAGACACTCATTTAACAACTGCAGAATATTTTGAAATATGAAACCCAAAAGACACTGATGAGGGGGCAGCAAATACATTTTAAGAAATTAATATTTATCTTTTTGTCTTACTTGCTCATAATCTCTGGTCCGTTTATCACAGTCATATGAGCTCCCACTTCATTGGCTATAGCTCGACCAATCATGGTTTTCCCTGTTCCTGGGGGCCCATAGAGCAGAACTCCTCGTGAGGGTGGGATACCTGCAATAGCAGGAGTAGGTGTTAAAAGTAACCCAAACATGCATATATTTTTGCCTAGAGAGTCACCTACCATAGTTTCTGAAAAGCTCTGGATTTTTCAATGGAAGTTCAATTGTCTCCCTGATGACATCTAATTGGTTACTGAGCCCGCCAATCATACTATAACTAACTCTTGTGCTTTTGGATTGTTCCTCTGTATCATTCTGAGCTGCCCTGTCTTTGAAACTCACTTTAGTGGAGCATGAAAGGCAGTAGAAAGTGTCAGTACTCAAAACACCACCAGGGGGAGCTGTAGGAAATGTTTCAGCTGGATCAATGTTCAACAGGGTCTCTTGTGCATCTGCAGGTGCGTTCTGGGAGTTGCAAGAGGGTGTATGAAGAGGTGGGGGGGATAGAGAAGGGAGGGGTGCAGTCCGGCGAGGGGTGCTAGCTGTGGGGCAGGTGTCTCCGCTCGAGCTAGGTGTGTGTGGTTCACTGTCATCTACATTGAGTAAACTCATTTGAAGGGACAGGTCAGCAGAAGTGCAGTCCAGCATTGGGGTATCTGCAGAGGACTGGTCAGCCTCAGTGTCCTGTCCCAGAGGAGGAGAGGGTCTCTGGAGGGTCACTCCGTCCTCTCCCCGGATGCTCTCCACTCGCAGACTGCACGAGCGGCCAAAGTAGCTCAGAGACACAGTGTTACCGGGAAGAATGATGTTTCCATCTGGAGAAAACAAAACAGCTATTTATTTACATTTTCCATTTGTTTATGTATTATTTTTATCCAGTATACTGGTGAGCAAGCTATAACTTTTTTTTTAGATGCTTTGGTTTATTTATTGCGTTTACTAAAATAAATGTATAGTATATTACAAAATAATGGTATATTGTTTTGTGTTACAGCTACAAAACAGATAAAACTAAATGTGTAAATTAAAAGAACAATCAGGACTCAAATTGTCATATAGTGAAAATGAATATGTTTTGTGAAAGGGGTGACTTACCTAAAGATCGTAGGAAAAAGTTTTTAAATTCATCTGTGTCAAGTTTGTCGTCCTTTGATCTAAAATGAGATGTTGAGAAATGTTTTAGTGACAGTGTATGCAGTTGCATGTTTATGTCAGCAGATGGCAGTCTTTAACAAGAAAAAAAAAACTTAAGTTCTCTATGAACTTACAACTGGTACAGTAGCAGAGGTAGGAAGCCAAAAATTATACTATAAGCACGAGTAATGTTGTTTCAAAGTAATATTACTCAAGACTAAGAGTAAAAAAGTGCTTGAGGAAACTACTACTCAAGTAATTATAAGAGTATCTGCCAGGATGTAATATTTGAATTTGGAGTTATTGTAATTTGAAGGACATAAAAATAAGTCATTTTTTAATTGTCAACACAAAGCTTTTCTCACTTGTAGATTTACTCACTATAGGAAGAGTAACCCAAAGATTTACTTGTGTAAGAATACTGTTACTTCAAACTAAATATTGCTCAAGTAGGAGTAAAAGTATGGTTTCTGAAAACTAACACAAACAAAAAAATAATGCTGTAAAATAATAGTTTCCACACATTTTTGCAATAAATAAAGAAAATAAAATTAAAATAAAAACAGGCCAATGATCATAAATGCCCGGGGTATGATTATTGTGTAGTGTACCTGGTGGAGAGAAGCACCTCAGTGATCTGAAGCACTGGTCCAGTGACAGGCTGCACCATCACCTGCTCTCCCTGCTTGACCCTTAGGTTACTCAGAGCACACTTCTGCAGCCCCACCTTTCCACCAGGGAATGAGGCAACAGGCCAGCCCAAACACACCTGACGAACAAGAAATTAGGGTTGAATGATGTGGGAGAAAATATCTAATTGCAATTTTTGCCACAAGCATTGGGTTTGCAAATAGATTTATTATTTATAGTTTTAAAAATAGGATCCTGTTCAAACTAATACAAAAATCTAATTTCAGAACATGCTTGCACTGATCTAAGCTATAGGGTTAACAGGTTTTATGCAGAATGAGATATTTTTTGGTTTGTGGAGAAAATTATGGTAATGCTAATTGCGTCCATTCAAACTGTGATTTTTATTTGATTGTTTACAGCGCAACGATAAATACATCTAGAGCGGATCTATAAGAAAGTCATCATAACAACAAGTACAGTGTGTGCTTACGTCTTGTCCAACAGAGCTTGTCAATAGTACTGGTCTTCCAATACACACTTTGGCGGCTTTCATCGAGTTGAGACCCATTTGTGCGAGCCATGATCTGCAGCTTTTAGGTGTTTTGTCATCGGCTGTGAGGGAAAATGACATACAAAAAGAATATCACAATTCTTCAGTGAAATAAAAATGATATTCACTGTTCATTGTTTTGCTCAATAATGCCGAAACATATTCCTAGTTTGTGAATTTTGTTCACTTACACTGGCAATTAAACTTCAAACACTCATCAAACACTTTTATATATATAGAGAGAGAGAGAATAAAAGGTATTATTACAACAAATTTCAACTAAATTACAATTAATTTCAGAATTATACTGATGCATAACAAACTACTTGCAGAAACAAGCAGACTGGAGTCATCAGGATCCTAAGTAAGGCCAAAAAGGTTGAAGAATGCAAAGAAAGTACTCCAAAATAATTACACATTACAATACAATACAATAATTTTTCTGTTCAACAGTTTGTTTTTTTAGACAGCTTGAGTACATCATTTACCACTTAGCATCAGTGAGGGAAAGCAGAGAAACATCATGCGTTCATTGTATCTTTGTGAATCACGTACAACTCCAAATTACAGAACAAATATTTTGTTTCTAGTTTTTTTGTATTTTGTTTTTGAAGAGACATCGATGAGACATTTCCCAAACATTTACCTTTTTCAATGAAGTCGATGACAGTGAATAAGTTGCTATTTTTGGAGCTTTGACCTGAAGAATCATGTAAAGCCTCCTCCTTTAGCCCCAGTGAACTGTCCCCCTCACTAGTTCTTTTGGATTTACTTTTATTTTTCTTTGTAGACATTTTAAAACTAGAAATCCTCTCCACGTGAAAGCGCTGACATGTGTAAACTTCCGGGTTGGCGCTTCAGCCCGCCCTAATTTACCGTAAATGTTATAAAAATGTAAAGAGAATGTTGTTAATTAAAACCAAGTGCAAATTATATACGCAGCCGAACTAAATAAACGGAATAAAAGGTTTATTTACAGGCATATTTACAGCAATGTATGTCAAATACGCCATAGCTTTAGGATATTGCTGTTTTTGCAGATTCATTGTTCTCGATTAACACTTACTTACGGTAATTATGAAACTTCCAGGGCGGACCTGTGCCTGCTAGCTGTTACGTGCATGCTTGTTGTACATTAGACAGTATTACCATTAAAACGATACTTCTGTGTATAGATGCAATATGTCAGCCTTAGTAAAGAACTATAGATTTTTAACCTTGCTCGGGAGGACGTTTGGGGGTGGAGCAGCCGGTCCTACACGCAAATCTATCCGTGCACTTTCATGTTCGGTGACCTGTTTTCAGCAGCGGAAGGCGGAGGGATCCAGCGGGCTCGTGGGCAAAGTGGACCGGTTCGGAGGGGTGACAGTGGACCTGGGGGACAGCGGTGTAGCAGAGGACATAAGCGAGAATGCATTTAGTAGATTACTCCACGGTATGTGTTTTTGAAAGGCCTGATGAAAAAGTGAAGTTTCACCTTAGAAGATACAGCTTTGTGGACAAAACAGGTGCTTGGTGTTGGACATGTCCTTACCTAAACATACAAATAAGAGAGACCAATAGTTCCCCGTCCCAAGTCCAGTTTTTGTGCCCCTCTCAAAGTATCCAACATTTAGCTTTGACTGTCATAAAACAAAAGGCATGCTGGGATTGAACTAATTATTTAGATCAGGCGTGCCCAAACTGTGACCCTGGGGCCAAATGCGGCCCTCAGACCAGACTGCATTTGGCCTGCAGGCCACAGTTTGGGCATGCCTGCTTTAAACAGTACTTTTTACTATACATTTCTGAAAATCTACTTTAACCCATTAACTTTAGCCCATATCAAATATTTCATGTGTCCCTTTGAAGATGTAAGCATGAATAAAGGTCAAGTGGTTTAGTCTAACTTGCAATAATAACACAGATTAAAAGTATTCACTGTATTGGTGACCAGTGTATAGCCCTCAATCGGCCCTTAGCTTTGTCTG